>CM035433.1:130601632-130624132 GCA_020310875.1 Ceratopteris richardii
GTATAAAAATCATCCACAACAATTTAAATTGGGAATGGACTAAATAAATTAAATATGAGACCAAAAATACGCAATTTAAATTCACTATGCCATAGCATAGCTCTTGGATTTGAATATCTTGGAGCTTCTATGTAATTTTTTCTTGTAATATAGCTTGATTTTTGGAGCAATCTAGATCCTTTGCCATATCTTTAGTCCATATTGTTTCTATATTGTCTCTATTCTCTTTCTTTACTTTGTTTCTATATTAATTGTGGGCCTAAAAACCAATGTTGGCTAGGTTTGTAGCAAAAGGATACATGATTGCTTGATAGTAACCTAATGCTTGTGAATATTGTACTGAATCAATGGACATTTTTCTATTGTGTTTAGGGATCAATTGTTTTTGTGAAGTCCATTATGGAAACATGAATGACTCTCATAGGATTCTTGAGAATCACCTTAACAAGACAACGATGTGGATCATAATATAACTAAAGCCTTTTCCATGTATCTTCCTCTATAATGATTTTTGTACTTGATTTCTCATTAACCAAAATATGATTTCAAAGGTGCAACCTAAAGGTAACCATTTAAATTTTATGTACAAAGAAGGTTCTATATGGCTATGCTCTATCACTTTCACTACCTTTTCCTCATAGGTTTTTCTCTTCATATCCATTGTGGAAGTTGTGTGTGCATCGTGTTCTAAGTTGATCATATCCCAAAATTGGTAACCATTTTTGTGCAAAATTTGTGCTAACTTTATCCAAGATAACTTGCAGGTAGGGCTGATTTAGTGGAAGGCTAGCCATTTGACACATTTGCTAACATTTACATTCATTGTATATATCATGGGCATTCATGATTTGATTGTACATTAGCTCAATCTTAGTCATAGGTAAAAAATAGTCAAAGATTAGCTCAAAATTGACATTTATGGCTTTTTGGAATTGATTACATATTCATAAAGCACTTGAAGAGAGCTTTCTAACCATGTATAACACTCTACCTGAAAACCTCGATTTGATATAAATCAAACCCTAAAATCTGGTCAAGGGTCAACAGAAATTCTGATTTCAGAAATAGGTCACTTTAAGTGAGTTACAATCAACATGAGTAGGGCACGTGGCAACAAAAATCCATGCATATAAAGTAATGTCACCTCATCCAAATATGCCACGTGGCTAAAGATGCCACATCATCAAATTTTATCGCAATTTTAATAAAGGCCAATAATAGAACTTCATGGAACTTCTATGATGGGGCAAATGCTAGGTGCATTCGGCTTAGCTTCTATTATAAAAAGGGTTCATCACTTGCTCATAATCAATCACAACGAGCAGAGCTCTATCCCTTGAGCTTGGACGTGCTCTACACACTTGGAGGTGAAGAGCTTCAATGCATGGAGGTGGAGTTACATCATAGACATGTCCCTCATGAGTCATACTAACTCTCAATGAAGTGCTCTCTCTTGCACTCATGGCGGGAGTTGCTATGCAGGCTTGGAGTGAGTTGAAGTAAGTTTATCTTAGACTTTTCACTGGGTAACTAGTGACCACTTATCAATAATGGAGCATTGTAATCTTTGATAATCTCATGTGTATGTTCTCTTGTTCATGCATGCTCTCTCTGTTATGTTTGGCTTGTTCATGTGTGTCTTGGCTAACATTGGCTTCGTCGAACTTAGGGTCTTGGTCCATACGGACCCTTGTCCTCATATGCATCATGGTTGGTAGCTTGCCGTAAATATAATATAACCCTTCAAGTGTTAGTCAATCTTTATACACATCTAAAAGAAGAATACCTCAATCAAAAACTTCACCTCTATAGTCATAACAGGAACAAAGAAAGAGGGACTAGATATACCTAAACATTGACACCTATCTTCTTTGAGTTATAAGGTAAGTTATTCCTTATATCAAGTCTTTGAGGACTTCTAGAAAAGCTTGGGTATATCGAGAAGTTTGTTTCAATCTCGTCATGTAACCAAAAGTTAGCCCTTCAACAAAATAGTTGAATAATTTGATGATGGATGAAGATTGAAGTATACAAGACATCTTGCCAAGATTCAAGATGTTTATGAACAATTGTTGATTATTGATGAAATTATCGAGGATTGTGAGCTTGTGTCATGCTTATTCTTTGTTAGATACATAATTGTTCTTTGTTCTAACTTATGTCTCCGATATTTTCAATGAGAGCAAACAAAGAACCTCTAACTTTTGTAGAGTTTCAAGGTCCTTTTCTATAGGAAGAACAAACTTGAAAGAACATTGCTTTCAAATTTAACCTAGAGCTTGAGATATTTTCTAGAAACACATTGAAAGCTAAGAAAGCTAAGAAAGCTAAGTCATATTGAGAAGGTTAAAGTCAAAACTCATAAGTCAAAGTCAAAGACAAATTTGATATCATTTTCATGTCAGATTTAGATTTAAAGAAGATATGTATGTATTTATAAACCTTTGTTATTTAATTGCAAAGGGCAAGAAAAGAATAGCAATGATCAAAATAGGCAAACAAGGATCACATGATCTAACCAAATAATAAATTCACAATGTTTCTACTTCAAAAGTGATTTAAAAGATGCCATGAACGTATAAAAAATGATCATAATTTAGATTATGTTTTTGTGACTACACCAGAGTCAATCGATTTTGAAGAAGATTTGGTTTCTTATACTCCCTAGACATCTCTTGTTAGGTAATTTTATTATGGAGCATTGTGTCATGTCATTTTTTAGGAAAATGCCTTTATTGCTTTATCTCCTTGTGCATCAAGTTAAATAATCATGCCAAAAAAAATATGACATGAAATTCATGGTTAAGGTTTGGCCTCGTTGACTAGAATTGATGGTTTTATTCATACACTTTTTAGAAGAAGCTCTTTATCTTCCAAATTTAGTGTAGAGTTACTTGTAAATTTTTGCACGCATGAAATATGATTTTCATGTCACTTTTGAAGAAAAGACATGTAAACTTGGAGATATCAAATCAAATGGCAAAAATCTTATGTCATGGTTTATGTGTCTTGATCATTATGACATACAAAAATGGAGTTTTAATTTAGATTTTGATGAAAATTCTTCTCAATTTGAAGAGTCTGAACAACGAAGCTTCAACGACTAGGTTTGTATTTAGAGAGGAATATCAAAGACTTCAAAATCAATTCCAAAGAGTTTTTTGTACAAGATGATTGATAATAGAGTAAAGTACTAAGGCTGGATTAGTTGACACTACATAAATCTTTTAGATACTATTCAAAGACTTTTTTAAAGAACAAAAAGGGCAAAGATGAAGGCAAGTCTCCTATATGATAAGTTGTTTGCTTAGCATTGAAGGGAGAATGTTGGTGAAATTAATGACAAATTAAATGTTGATTATATCATCATAGATTAGGGACTTCGAAGTTGGAGTTTTCAAAAATTAAGGTCTTTTGATATTATGTTTTTGGACCTGATTTTAGGGTTCCAATTAATCAATAGGTTCATCAACCCTAGGTAATCATATCTTCTCAAAATTCGCATTTGAGATTATAAATCTGTATCTAAAACTGAACTTTTGCTAAATTTAGGGTTTTTAATAATACAAGTCATAATTTAAAAAAAATGTAGAATCCATGTTTTTTGATGTGTAGCCTTTATTGCCTCTATTTTCATGTAGATAACTAAATTTGGAGATTGTATATAGCTTTTTTCAGCTTTTCACCTAAAAATGTGCTTTTGTTTTTATTTTGATGCCCTCAAACTTCTGCATATATGACAAACCTTTGGGGTGCTCTTTTATAAGTCATGGATATGTAGGTTTGGGTAGTGCAATCAGTTTTGGCTTTCATAGTACAAAGTAGAGATTTAAATCGTAGATTTAATGTACAGCTTTTGGGCATGTGAAAGGCTATGTAAGTGCTTTTCAGCTTCGTTTTTCAACTTATGCGCACTTGAGTTCTGTACTCTCTGTATTCTCTGTATCTTTCCCCTTTATTTCTTGTAATCATGTTCTCCAACGATCACATTAAAAGAAATAATAAAAAGAACTTACGTTCTAGTTGTAGAAAGAGTTTAAGGTGCCTTAGATCATACGTGAATTCTGAATCTTGATTGCAAAGCATTGAAACATGATTTTTATGTTGATTTCAAAGATGGTCTGGCAATCCTTTAAGGCATTTGAACCTATAATGATCCTGAGGTGTGTATTCTGGAAATCTTCCTGCTTGTCTTCTACTTTCTTGTTGGATACATTTTCTAAGGTTTGATGTTATTTGCTAGTTCGACAATATGATCTTTTACTTGCCTGGCTTTTGCTTCAGATTGGGATGAAGTTTCACGCAACTGTATGCTTCGCATCCCTTGCTGCTGTTGCTTTAGCTGGTGCAAGGCAAGCTCTTGCTGTTGAAGATGGGAGCATAGAAGCAATGAGTTTACCTTTATCTAATCCGGAGGTCATGTATGCAGTTCTGGCCATTGAAGCGATTGCTCTTATTGGGGCAGCTGTTGGAGGTACTGAACTTGCTTGCATTCAAGTGCATACCTGTCTTTATCTGAAAGGAGTTATGAGAGGTCACACAAGTTTAAGTCTATCTTTTGAATCAGTCGGCCATATCATTGTTTTGTAAGATTGAATTCATTGACCCAGCCCGTCAATGATTAATACCTTTGCAAGAGGTGTGCACATGTCTCAGTCAACATCTCCTTATTGCGAAAGATATTGTGCTTGGAAGAACTTGAACTGAAGCTTGCCTGTTGTGAGTACAATTGGGATAATTGTAAATATATAATCCTTAGATGATAGTGAAATGTTTTGCTCATTTAGTTAGATTATGTGCAGGTTAGAACTGGAGGGTCCATAGTGTGGAGTTGGCATTCTCATATTTGTACTACCCTCTTGCATGTAGGCTACCATAGGGATAGCACCCCGTTTATCCCCTCCCTCTCGTGGTTTCTCCAGACACGCATTCTATGGAGAGTCAGATTGTCCTTATATTAGTACCAGTTTTTAATTCTTAGCACATTTGCTTTCCGATTGATTGGAGACATAACACATGTACATTGATTCTGTCTCATAGGTCGAGTTCGGCCTTTTAATAGACGTTAAAATATCTTTCTTTCTCTTTCTTTCTTCTCTTGCCGTAATGTTGGTGTTGCTTTTTATGTAATGGAATTTCCTGTGTTTGAAATTTTGATAAGTGATATACTAGGGAACAGAAAACTGATCTGCAATTTATTTGAGATTTGGTAATTCATATATTCTGGGAAACTAAATTGATCTGCTTTGCTACATTCTGTTTATGATAATATTGCAATTCTGCTACTGCATGAGTATTTGTCTCTATGTGCAATGCACATGCAGTAATTGAAAAAGGTATTTAGCTTGCATGCCACGCCTGTGGGTTAGAACATGGAAGTTGTGTTGTACTCTTCTTCTTGTTTGCAATTGACTTGTCATAAATGTGGTTGTCACAATATCGGGTTTGCAACTTGAACCCGTTGCTAACATGTTAGCAACCTGTTGCCTACGACATTGCCATCCTGCTACTAACCACTATGCACAAGACAAATCAACTCTCTGTGGATTATGTTTCATATAGACTTTCATTTGTTCTGAATGGTAGATTTCATGCGATTGAGAGTTGTACTCCCTCCAATATCACTGTTGTATTTGATGTAAATCTGCTTACTTACAATGAACTCGAAGGCTTCTTGTCCGACTTTGAGCTCTCACTATTCCTCTATTACATTCAGTATGTTATGTTTGATGTATCTTTTTTGTTTCATTCTATTATTACCGATTCGGGTTTGTAGGGTGTGCATGACACTAGTGTTCTGTCTGTGCATGTCATTGAGATCATAGAGACTTTGGATTCGTTATTAAGTGAGTTTGTGGACGTGCTTCCACCACATTTGCCGGATGCACTTCCACCGTTTCGTGGGCTCGCACTTGAGCTTGTACATGGCAGTAAACCTATTTCCTAATAACCTTATAGGCTTAGTCGAAAGGAGGAGGATGAGTGCTAGATAGATACAAGTCTATCTTGAGAAGGGGTTTATTGAGCCTGATAAATCTCCATGGGGCACACCATTTGTTCTTGCAAAGAAGAAGGACAGGGGGATGCGCTTCTGTGTAGATTACAAAGGACTCAATAAAGTTAACATCAAGGAGAGGCATCCATTGCCTAGGATGGATGACCTTATAGAGTGATGCTCGGGTACACAATATTTCACCAAGATCAATCTTAGGTTTGGCTACCACCATATATCGATATACCTTGATGATGTCTCAAAGACCGTGTTTCAAACACGATATGGACATTATTAGTTCTTGGTCTTGCCATTTGGCTTGACTAATGCACCTTCCACCTTTGAGAAGATGATGAACGATTTGTTTCGTCCATACCTCAGGAAGTGGGTATGGTGTTCCTCAACGATATCCTTGTTTATAACAAGATGCTAGACTCCAGAGGCTCATAGACATCATTTGCAGCTCATCTTATGCATTTTGAGGCGAGAGCGATTGTATGCGAAACAAAGTAAGTGTCAATTCATTTGCATTCAACTACTTTATCTTGGTCATATCATCACAATAGATGGTATTCGTGTTGACCATGATAAAGTTAGGGCTGTGTTGGATTGGCTTATTCTTCGTACTGTATGATAGGGAAGGCCTTTTTGGGACTCACTAGGTTCTTTTGTAGATTCATTAGGGACTATTTCATATTGGAGAAGCCTTCACCCGTCTCTACGAAGGTGAATGCTCTTTCCATTACAGACATGGGATTGATTTCTATCTTTCTATCAAGGGGTGTTTCCATGATGAGTGCCACTTTGGTGGGGTCTGGTAGCGAGTCTAGTAGCAAGTCTAGTCTAGATTAGGTAGCCCGGAGAGCTATGGTGGTTGCTCCACCCAACAATTGGTTGCTCCACCCAACAATTGGTTGCTGAGGGAAAGATAGAGGGGAAGTTTTCCTTCCGTAATAGATTGGTTTTACCCAAGCATACATTGTACCTTTGCTTTGGTAGGCTGGCATTTCTATTGGCCATGCATTAGGACTTTTATTGAGAGGTATATGTGTCAGTGCTCTCAATTCCAGCTTAATAAAGCTGAGCAATTGAGATTAGCATGACTACTCCACATGTTACAAATTCCCCATAGTAAATAGTCTTCTTTTTCTATGGACTTTGTGATAGGGTTTCCTAAAGTGTCATCATGCCATGTGGGTTGTTGTCAATTGACTTACGAAAATGGAGAGGTTTCTATTGACACGTTCTATCGTGAAGAGCCATGAATTAGTTAAGCTCTTTGTGGAGCATTTGTATAAACTTTATGGATTACACGATGAAATTGTTAGTGATTGCGATTCTAAGTTCACTAGCAATTTTTGGCAAATAACCTTCAGGACAGTGGAGAATCCATTGAACATGTCTTCTTCGGATCATCCGAAGACCAATGGACAGACCGAACACACAGATCAGTCTATGGAGGATATGCCACATGATATGTCTCCTGATGAGAGTTTGACTTGGAGTGTGGAGACGCGGTTTGTGGCTGATTTTCTGCATGACATGGAGGAAATGGTACAAACTGCGAGAGAAAGCATAAAGACAACGGAGGACAAAGCTGTCTTCTATTTTAACCGGGACCGTAGACCTCGTGACTTCCAAATTGGTATGTGGGTGTACCTTCAGGTTCCGAGAGATTTTGAGACGATACGAACTAGCTCATGCATGAAGTTATCTTCCTGATCTTGTGGTCCATTCAAGCTCACAAGGAAGGTGACGGGTGTATCCTATGAGCTAGATCTACCTCGAGGAATCACTATTCACCCTTTATTCCATGTTAGTTGTTTGAAAGAGAGACTTGGGCAAGATGGCACAATGATGCCACCGGAGGAGATTCCTTGTTTGGAGGATGATTCCTTGTTTGGAGGATACTGGTTGATAATTCCTCTAGAGCATTGTTGTGGACTAGAGGGAGAACAAGTCTCATAGGACTTCATATCTTGAGTACCTAATAAAGTGGAAGCATCGGCTAGGTGAGGAAATTGCTTGAGACAATAATTAAAAAATAAGAGAGAAATTGTTACATGTCCACCCTTCTAGGACATCTGGATGAGGGTTTGCATCTATCGTCGGACTAGAGGTCAATTTAGTGTGAACGGGGTCATTTCACTTGAGGCCTTTTCATTGTTGACCCTTCTCTATGAGTAGACGTAAAATTTTCAAGATAGGAGTGCATGAGGTCACAAGCTCTTTCACATTTCTCCAAAAGAATGCACTCAATATAATCGTAGAAACTTCTTTTGCGTTTTGAGTTTTCGCAACTCTTTTCCTCATATATTTTGGGCCTACCATCAAACAGCGTAACCGATTGTGTACACGCTCATCAAGCAAATTGGAAAGCATTATGAATGCATATGCAAATGTGATAGGAGGATGCTTCACCAAATCTTTTTTGCTGAATTTTCTAAACAATGCAAGCACACTCTGTTTGATGGTGATAAATGTAACAATCTTTGCTGCATTGTTCAACACGGACTTCACCCATGCAAGCTTTCCAATGTCTTCAAATAGAAGATTCAAGCAATGACAAGTCCATCGAGTGAAAAAAATATGGGGTCATTGTTCTTCCACCAACTAACCAACTCTTATGCAATTAGATGAATTCTCCATTACAACTTAGACTACAACCCCTGCCCCAACATCCAAAATGGAGTCTTTGAAGATTTAAAAAATGAACTCTCTTTATTTTATCTCACAATATTTACTGGTTTCAAAAACATTGTACCATAAATACATGATACCCTCGTATTGATGATTGGTCTATTTCTAGTGTGAGACCAACCATCACACAAAATGCTACATCCAAAATTTTTCCATTTGTCAAGCATTTGTAACGAATCACCTTCTACGGTCCTTACTTCTAAATGCAACTCCTTTGCTCTCAATTGATGTTATGATGGAGGCCAATGTCACAAGGGGGCGCGTCCATGGGTCTTGCGGATGTCGAGGCCAGGTACGCCGTCCCCGAGTTGAAATATGACGGGACACCCAACCGGGACGGTTGGCGTCCCCTTACCCATATGTGAAATATAGGGACGTCCTTGGGACGCGTTCCCGGGACGGTCCCATGTGACGAAACATGACGGGGACGGTTTGGGGACGCCCAAAATTGGCAAAGGTGAGATCTAGAGTCATATATACTGCATGCAATGATGCAATCATGCATGATTGTATCATTGCGTGTGTTGTGTTAGTCGCTACTAAGTTTTAACTTCTAACTAGTGATTTTACAAGTTACAACTTACATGATGAATCATGATATATCATACTTACTGTCACCAGCGTATACATGTCATCACAATTCAAATTTTATTCATGAATGATGAACATCATACATGTCAGTTTATGTATCATGTAACATTGTAAGTTGTAACCTTGTAGTGACTAGTGGCTAGTCTGTGATTCGTGAGAAGCTGCTAGAAGGTGATGTATACAATAATACATGTATGAGTAGTATCAGCAGCCTGCAAGCTTGAAACAGTACCTTTGGTTTTAGTATACTGTGAGCAAATTGGAAAGTAGTTGCACTGTGCACAGCCGTAGAAGTTGAGGTCTCTAGTCAGTCGGGCAAGTTGGAAGGTCTCGTCAGTCTGGGTTGAACTTGGATGGGATCGGACTGAGCCTGTTTGTAGTCAGGCAGTGGGCTGGAGCCTATATGTAGTTGAGTTAGAGCCTGTGTATAGTCGGGCTAATGCTGCAGAGAAATCAGAGAACCACATATGTGCTCAGAATATGACTCCCAGAGGGCATTCAACACACAAACATTAGGCCTGGAAAATGCACGTCAGATAGCCATCAGGAATAGAAGCTATAAGTCATAAGTCAGAGAAGTTGGCTATGTGTTCTTGACGTGTCCAGAAACAAGACTGGCTAATACCCCGCCTTTTTCACATAAGTCTTCCTCCATTACCACCAAGTTGTATCTGCCAGCTTCCACATACATGATTAAGTGACAAACGCCAAGGAGCACTAGAAGGTTGACTAGTAGGTAGAACATCAGGTCACATGTACATAAAGAAGCAATGCTCTCCAGTTTGCAAATTCATTTGCATCTTCTGCAAATTCATCTACACCATCTGCAATTCTGACATAACCAGCATAGAAGATATTGGTTCCTGCTCTATTAGCTGCGATTGGCTATTAGCTGCTCTATTAGCTGCTCTATAAGCTGCAACCTGCTAGACTTGATGTGATTATGGCTGCAATCTTCTAAATTGCAATTCTAACATAACCAGCATATAAGATATTGGTTGCTGCTCTATTAGCTGCAATCGGCTATCAGCTGCTCTATTAGCTGCTCAATAAGCTGCAACCTGCTAGACTTGATGTGATTGTGGCTGCAATCTTCTAAATATGATAGGATGTTCCATAATAATTTTCTCTTATAGAAAGTGCTTTTCAACTTAAAAATTGCTTTTCACCTTTAATTTTTGGAATTAGAGTTTGAACATTGGCCGCGCTTCACTTGTCAAATACACAAGTATCATATGACATTGTAAAGCTGTTGATGAGTACTTTCAGAATCTGCAATAGAAATTCTGCACATTTTTTGACCATTTTGATCAGGTTAAATTTGCTTATATTTAACCTGTAGGTGGGGTCCCCTAGTGGCAGGTTGACCCATAACACCATATTTTGAACAGTTCATTCTACAAAATAATGAAGTTTTCTAACAAAAAATGTGTGTAGATGCATAACATAGCTCTATAACATCCATAAAATAAAAAGAAAAAAGAAAAAAAGAGGAAAAGAAAAAGAAAATAACAGCCAACAAAACCCGAATATCATTGACCTCCCAAAGTGAAACATCTTGAAAAGGGCTGTAGAAGAATATTGATATGGCTGTAAGAAGCAAAAACCAGCAATAAGCAGCAGGAAAATAAACAAGTATATGTTGTATACTTGCAGGAGCAACAAGGTACTGATTAAGACATTGTAAGGGAACATGCACAAGCTGAAAGAAGATGATAGGATGTGCATATGTAGGTGTGGGACAGTCAAGAAGGCACTAAAATCTGAAAAATTCACAAAAAAGAATCAAGATAGAGGAGAGCCTCTCTATAGCTGTGCAAAAGATACAATTCCCTAGATAGCAGCTGCATGTAAGTTTTTTTGAAGGTTTGACTTTGTAAACTTGATAAATTTAGCTCGAAAGTCACCTCTTGTATATCTTTTAATCTGATCCTTTCTCTTGATGCTGACTAATCATCTTTAAATAATGTCCACGTCATTGTTATATGACATAGAAAATAGCATTTTTGAAGTAGAAAATAAGTTTAGGAAGAAACTAGAGGCTTTCAAAATTCTCCAAAATCAATTAGTTGCTATAGAATGTTTAGTAGCATTGTTTTCCAATATATCCACCCTTCTAATTTTCATTTTCTCCATATCATTCTTGGTTTCAACCTTGACCTCTTGAAGCTCTTCTTTGATATCTTATATTATAGAGATTTCTCCCTTTCTTTATGCATATACGTCCAAGCTTCTCTTCCAGTTTGAAAATATTTTTAGTAAGATAAATATTTTCTTGCTTGTTGTCTTCCACTTGGTCTTTCATTCTTTTTTGTAACTTCTTAATTTGGTCTTGAAGTTCTACCTTCTCTCTTGTTGATTTCATAGGCTCTATCATGTAGATTTCTTTGTGCTTTTTCCATTCTTCTCTTATCTCCTCCTTCCTAGCATAGTTAAAATCGTTCAAAACTTTCTAATTGTTGGGGGCATTTACAATTTTTATTTCACTTTGATCTTTGCATAGATATTATATATACATTTTACTTACATGATAAAAAGATATAGCCTATGTAATAAATCATTTGAAGGTGATTTGGGGTTCGCTTGGATTCATTGTGGTACATATAGATATCAAAAAGCTATAACAAATGTTATCAATGAACCATAGACATGAGACCTCAACACGTAGGAAATGAGGAAGATTGTTAGTAGAATGTTGTAAAGGTTTTGTGATTGAAGTATCCTGTGTTTTATGAAAAATCAGTGATTTCTTTGAACTATGCTTCGAAGTCTTCATCTAGGGTGAGAGGGGGAGGGGGAGAGTGAGGGAGGGGGGAGAGTGAGGGAAGGGGGAGAGGAAGGGATGGGGGGGGGGGGAGAGAGAGAGAGAGAGAGAGAGAGAGAGAGAGAGAGAGAGAGAGAGAGAGAGAGAGAGAGAGAGAGAGAGAGAGAGAGAGAGAGAGAGAGAGAGAGAGAGAGAGAGAGAGAGAGAGAGAGAGAGAGAGAGAGAGAGAGAGAGAGAGAGAGAGAGAGAGAGAGAGAGAGAGAGAGAGAAAGAAAGAAAGACTTTTTAACGTCTATTAGAGGCCAAAATCGGCCTATGAGACAAAACATATATATCAGTATGATCCAATCCACTGTGATCCAAAACGAAAATAAAGTGTGAGTACTGCAAACGGGTATAAAAGGAGGGATAGTAGCTAGCATCAAGGGTGTGGGGTGCTATGGGTATGCACTCTATATGCTCCATGGGTGAGATACAAATATGATATGCGTAGGGAGGGGAGGGGAGGCTCGATGGTATCACAACCCCCTAAATGCCTGGAGTGGGTGTAGGATATAATGCATCGGTGGGTAAGGCATCATGGCGATCCTCAAAATGCTCTGGGCGTCCAAATCGATAGGGGTGCGCTGCTGACGTCTCTGTATCTCCATGTCATGGCGTGCGTGAATCGCCTGAATCTCTCTCTGATGTGGACGAGCTCTCCGGACAAGGGGTCTCGGTCGTCGACGCTGTCGTCTAAGCTCCTCTGCTCTGTGTAATGTGACACCCCGCATCGAGCTGGGCCCCCGAGTGTATGTGGGTCTGAAAAAATCTGTAATATAAGTCTGAGGGGGGGCGGTCAGGTGTATCTCCATCTGCTGCTGGAGGAGTGATGCGCGACGGTGCTGGAGCTCTACTAGGAAACGACCTAGAGGGCGCTGGTCCTCTGTCCCCAATAAAGCCCTGATCTCTCTAGGCCCCCTGAAGAGCTGTGGGTAGCGGTCTCTGATGTCCTCATATGCCTGGCATCTACATGTGTAGTGCTCCTCGTCCTCCACCTCCTCTCTACATATCCTGCATAATCGCTCATCCCTGGGGGTATGTGTGGCTCGCCCAATCTCAATCTCGAGTTGGTGTGATGATACTCTGAGCTGCCCAATGGCCACTCTCTCAGCTGGTGCCATATATGTATCCATGTATCGTGGTCTCTGAATGAAACCATCCGCTGTCACAGTCAAGAAGTGCTCTCTGTAGTGTTGCCTCTTTGTGGGAAGAGGCTCCCGTGGTGCTATCCATGTCTCCCTGACGTGTATCTGTAGTAGGTCCTGACGGATGATCCTATTCCTCTCCGAACGAGAGAGGGTAATGTGGGGGGAAGAGAGGTCATACTGAAAAGGGGGGAGATCCGTAATGCTCATGCCATGGTCTGCTAACCATCGGTAAGTCTGTGCATACCATACTCTCTCATGCCCTGTCTCTGCCAAATGTCTAGAGCTCTCAAATGCAAGCCTGGTGAGTCGGCTAGTGGGGAGCTCTCTGACTCTCAGAATAAAGGTCACCAACTGGAAGAGGGCCTCCACTAGCATCGGTGGTGTGCCAAGCTCAGCTCGTATAATGTCATGTGGAACGGAGGGCTTGCTGCGCAGCAAGCGTGATATCATGGTGATCTGGGGCCTCTCAATCTGCGTCCACATCGCCTCTGTGATCCCTGGTGCCCATACTGCTGCTGCGTACATCAATGCGGGTGTCACTAGAGTGTCAAAGAGCCACGCCTTAGTCCGGGGCTCCTGAAAATGTGTCTGAAAGCAGCGTCTCTCCAATCCTGCAAGTGCCGCATAACCTCGCGTCAATCTATCTCTCGCAGCCTGTGCCATGGAGAATACCCCTGTGCTGCCCGAGAAGGTGATACCTAGGTAGACGTAGGAGTCCACTACCTCTATCTGTCCTCCAGCTGCCGTGAAAGAGGCGCGATGGCGTACCGTCCTGGAGGTATGGAAGATCATGACCTTGGTCTTGCCAAGGTTCACTGTGAGTCCTCTCTCCATGCAAAAGGTATCGAGCGCCTGTAAATGTGACTGCAACCCCTCCTGTGACTCTGAGAGCATGACAATGTCATCAGCATATAATAGGATATGTACTGGCGTACCTCCGAGGTCTCCTCCTCGCCCTCCTGCTCGCTGTATATACTCCGTGATCTCGTCGATGTAGAGACCGAAGAGAGTGGGTGAGAGAGGGCAACCTTGTTTCACACCAATGGTGCTAACAAGGCTGTCTGATAGACCGCCGGGGCAGCGTACCCTGCCTGTGACTTGTGCATACAAAGCGTGGATGGCCCATAGCATGTCTGATGGAAGCTGTAACTCCTGGAGCCTCCGTAGTAGTCTCTCTCGAGGGACCATGTCGAAGGCTTTGCGGAAATCCACAAAGCAACAGTATAGTCTCTGCTTCCTCGCCTTCGCGCTCTCAATCAAGCAACGAAGCACGAAGATGTGGTCGATGGTGGAGAAAGTGCGGCGGAAGCCTGCCTGGCCGGGTGCTCTAATCCCCGCTGCCTCAGCGTGTGTACTGAGCTCTGCCTCTAGTACCGCCCCATAGATCTTGGCCAGGATATGGCCTATCATAATAGTCCTGTAGTTCCCTGGGTCCATCATATCGCCGGACTTATGGATAGGCGTAATGGTATGCATAGTCCATGAGTCGGGTAATCCCTCAACCAAAGCACGGTTGAAGAGATGGGCGATCAAGTGGGAAACTACATCTGCTGCGTATATAAAGTGCTCTCCCTGTAGCCCCGTGTGGTCTGCTGAACGGCCATGCTGTAGCCTATGGATGGCCTGTCGTACCATGCCTGCTGTGAAGAGGGTGGATATCACCGGACGCGGTGTGGAAGGAATCGGTAATGGTGGCTGTCCTGGGACGTCATATAACCTCTGGGCATAGGTGTGCCAAGTCGAAGGATCTGCTATGGGTGTAGGTGGACGTGGTTCACGTAGTGCCCTCCACGCGGTGGCACAATCCCTACTCATGAGAAGGTCGATCAACTCTGCCTCCTGTCGCTCCTCGAAAGCTCGCCGCTTCCGGCGTGTGAGGGCTCGCATCTGTCGTCGTGCCTCCCTCTCTGTGATGGATCCCAAGATACTCTGTGCTCGGAGATGTCGGTATAGTCGCCTACACTCCTCATCGTACCATCTATTCTGGGGTGTATGCCCTAGCCGTGTCGGATGTGCAGTGCTGTGGGTGGTGTATGGGAAGCTGAGAGTAGCGGATGTATGGAGGATCGAGGAGAAGTGGGCGGTGAGGGTGTCCAAGGAGGCAGAGGGATCAAGGGAGTAGATGCGCTCTCGAACATGGGAGCTATAGATATGTGCTAGCTCATGTCTAAAGTGAATGGTGGTACGGGCTCGTGGCTGTATGGTGACGGGGTGGGGTATGCATGGTGAGCCGCGAATGGATAGGGCAAGATATGCGTGATCAGCTCCAATCGGTAAGGGTGGGATAGTGAATGAGGTGATCAGATGTGTCGCCTCCGGAGGTCCGATAACATAGTCTACCACACTGCCCCCCTGTGGTGTCGTGGGTGGAATGCAGGTGAGACCGCGCGAGGTGGGCCAGCTCTCCATCCCATTATATATAACGAGACGGTGTGCTGCTCCCATATGGAGTAAGTGTCGGCCATATAAGGTGGGTGTGGCGGTGTCGGCTGAGGCTCTGAGTGTAGGTATGTCCTCTATGGTACGAAGCATCTCAGGGTCGTCAAAGTCGTAGATATCACACTGGTGGCTCTGAGTGCGGGCATTGAAGTCTCCTACAAGGAAGACTTCACCCATCCCGGTATACTCCATAATCGTGTCACTGAGGCAGTCATATGGCGATGTGGTGTCTGGTCCCTCCCCTCCTGATAGCTGCTCAGGGGAATGTGTGAAGCGTGAACCAATGGGTGCAGTATAGCATACGGCGAAGTACGCTGCTCTCTCCTCTGATAGCTGCAAGCGTATCCACATGAAACGTGCCTCTGGGTCTCTGGCTACCACCTGTACCCTGTGCTGTAACGACTGTCTATAGAGCACGGCTACTCCTCCTGATCCTCGTGTGGTGTGCTGTCTCATCTGGCGGCGATGAGCTGACTCCCACATATAGCCCGCAATCCTCGGTAGGCTCCTCCCCGGGCTCTCGTGTGTCTCTGTCAAGAAGATAATGTCTTTGCCCTCCATCACCTCCTCGAGGCGCCCTGGATGTGTCCATAAAGATCCATTGCAGTTCCAGACTGCAATGTGCACCTCGTGGTGTGCTGTCTCATAGGCCGCGAATCCCTAGTCAATGGGCCGTCCATCAATGATGATCCGACCCTCTCTGTAGAGGGCACGATGTCCCTCTCGTCTGGCCTGGAGGACACGTGGCATGCATGCCCGTCTATGCTCTACCTGCATCCGTGTGAGGTCGTCATCCAAATAGATGGGGGTGCCCGGTGTAGTGCGTAGTACCGCCCGTCGTCTGAGAAAGTCTCTCCTCCTGGCCTCATCTGAGAACTGAAGGATAAGTGCTCTGCTCCGTGTGGTGTCCCGTCCTGCTCTCCATACTTTGGTGAAAGGGAGAGGCTCATCCGCGCGGTATCCAAGTAATGTGCACAAGCGACGCCCGTCCTGCTCTGGTGATCCGTCTGTCTCTGTGAGGCCGGAGACGCGAACATTGAGCCTGCGGGCCTGTCGCATCCGCTCCTCCTCAATGGTGGTATGCACTATGTGGATCTCCTCATGGTGGTTGTTCTTCTTTGCCTCCTGTCGAAGGTTCTTTTTGACAACCTCGACCCATCCATCTTTCTTAGTCTCAAGCTCGTTCTGCACCACCTCCATACACTCCTTCTTGATAGTCACCCGAATGTCCTCTAGATGTGGAGCGATCTCCCCCTCCTCGTGCATGCTGTCCAGTTTCGTTTTCATGTCAGTAAGCGCAGTGTGCAACTCCTCCAGGTCCCGTGAGTGCTGCTTGCGGGTAGCGAGAAGCTCTTCCCGAAGGGATTCATTTTCTTTCTCCAAGGTTGCCATCTTGGCTTCGAGGGCGACAACTCTACGGGTAACCCCGTTCAGTGCAAAATCTCCTTCTTTCTTGTGTTTTCCTATCAACTCTCGGAGGGCATGCTCTAAGGTGGCCAACTGTTCCTCCAGCTTGGGAGCCATGAGAATGAGAGAGATAGAGAGAGAGAGAGAGAGAGAGAGAGAGAGAGAGAGAGAGAGAGAGAGAGAGAGAGAGAGAGAGAGAGAGAGAGAGAGAGAGAGAGAGAGAGAGAGAGAGAGAGAGAGAGAGAGAGAGAGAGAGAGAGAGAGTTAAAAGTGTCTATGCTTGTGGCTGTTAGCACAGCAGGCAGATGACAGAGAACCCTAAAATCAGATCTTCAGGGAAAGAGGTGCTGAACCCTAAGTCAGAGCGTCGAAACCCTAAAATCAAAGATTTAGAACCCTAAAATCAGAGATTTGGAACCCTAAAATCAGTGCTATGTCTAAGATCAGAGAGAGATTGGACCCCATTGCTTAGAGAGGGAGGCTGCAGAACCCTAAAAAGAGAGTTTCGAAACCCTAAAAATTGAGCATTATATCCTTCAAAGCCTTAAAATCAGAGCTGCTCATGTTCAAAACCCTAAGAATCAGAGCTGAATTTCTTCAGAACCCTTAAAACAGAGTTTCGCCTCTTCAAAACCCTAAAAATCAGATCTTCGTCAGTTTCGAAACCCTAAAAAACCAGACCTGCGCCTGTTCAAAACCCTAAAAGAAGGCGCTGCACCTCTTCAGAACCCTAAAAGACACAGTTTCGCCTCTTCAAAACCCTAAAAAAACAGCTCTGCGTCAGTTTCGAAACCCTAAAAAAACAGCTCTGCGTCAGTTTCGAAAACCCCGTTCAGTGCAAAATTTCCTTCTTTCTTGTGTTTTCCTATCAACTCTCGGAGGGCATGCTCTAAGGTGGCCAACTGTTCCTCCAGCTTGGGAGCCATGAGAATGAGAGAGAGAGAGAGAGAGAGAGAGAGAGAGAGAGAGAGAGAGAGAGAGAGAGAGAGAGAGAGAGAGAGAGAGAGAGAGAGAGAGAGAGAGAGAGAGAGAGAGAGAGAGAGAGAGAGAGAGAGAGAGAGAGAGAGAGAGAGAGGTTGGAAAACAATGTCACATCAGTCCAAAATTCTATTAGGGCAGAAATCCTAATTTTGGTACTTAATCATTTTTGGGTAAAATTTTTATGAGCCTATCTTGAAGAGCTTGATGAGAGCTTTCTAATGGTATAGGACATTCAGTCATCAGAGATCAGAAGTGGGAGAAAATCTTGATCAAAGTTAGTAATTTAAAAAGCTTAGGAAAAGCTAATTTCAGCGATAATTAACAATAAAGCAACTATTCCTAAAAAACAGCGATCAAGTTTTTTAAGAGCAGCGATCTAGCTTTTTTCTTACGCTCAGCTTTATTGGGAGGAGTTTTTTTCGTATGAGCCTCAAGGGCTATATAAACAAGGGTTGTGGACACTTTTAAGGTATCCCAACGCCATCACTTGCTGATTTTGGAGGTGATCTAAGTGATGCACACATGGGGCAGCCATGGTGCACATATGGACAGCTATGGAGCAGCTTTTGAAGCACATTAGGAGCAGCCATGAAGTTCTTCTTGTAGAAGAGTGTGCACACACTCTTGCTTATGGAGAAGACTTACTTATCAACAAATTGGTGGTGTGGATCATCCATCTACATGATGTATTTGAAGATTGTCTTCTACATAAAGATTATGGAGTACTTCAAAGACATTGGATGGAGCTTAACATAAGATTGCATCTTATGTTAACTATTCAGGTACATATTCTCTTTATGCACTCAGGTACTACTTAGAACTTATGGAGGCAATGGCATCCATATCTAGAGGTGTCCTATTCGGCATACATAAAGGAGAATCAGTACATGCATGCTACATGCATGAGATGAGGTGTTAGAGAAGGTGTTTCCACATGAGTATGAGGATTTCTGTCAGCAACATGTTAGCATTCTATGCTAATTCTGTAAGTATGTGATCTATCACACACACATATGATTTAGGGTCTTCCATAGCCTAAATTCAGATTAGGGTTTGCTGAATATCAGTTTCAAACTGATCTTTCCTCTTTCTGTCAATCATAAACACTCTTTTACAACCTATCAGGTCCTACACCTCATACATATTCAGATTTCTGTCCCTACATCTGAATATTCTTGTAAATGTATATATGATAGTGCGAGTAAGCAGTGGCTTACGTAGCACTTTCAACATGTTGTCTAATCTCTCTCTATCTTTATCTCATCATTGTATGATTAAGTATTGTATGTTCATGTTTGTCAATTTTGGAAGATGCTGGAATCTGTGTTGTAGATCCGGGACCTATGGGACCTGTGGAATTTGTTATGGGCCTACCTAATTTCCAACAAGAGAGAGAGAGGGAGAGGGGGAGGGAGAGGGGGAGGGAGGGAGGGAGGAAGGGAGGGAAAGGGGGGGAGGGAGGGCTTGGGGGGGGGGGGGGGAGGGAGGGAAAAGGGGGGGAGGGGAGGGAGGGAGGGTTATATTAACATCTTCCAAAGACCAAACTTGGCCTATGAGACAAAACCATGTACAATTGTGGTTAGTGTGTTTGGTATGTTTGCATGTAGCGCAGAGTCTCAATGAAGCCCTCATCTCAGATCTGTAGAAAATGCTCACGACAGTGGAGCATTTTCGGTATCAATGTATCCCTCGAGCTGATCCATGCCCTCTGTATGTATTCCATATCTCCTGACGAATGATCCCATTCCTCTCTTGGTGGGAGAGCGAATAGGTGGGGGCTTGGGAGTCGTACTGTATTGGTGGTAGTGTGTCTATGTCAAATCCATGCTGGGCCAACCAATCCTGTGTTTGTGCGTACCATGAGGTGTCTCCTACTAGCGCCACATCACGTGATGCCTAGAAAGCTCTCTAAGTGATGCGCTTTGTGTCCATGCTCTAGATCCTATGTAATAGGCATACTGTTAGGTAGAGTGCCTCTACTAACATTGGTGGTGCAGCAAGCTCTACCTTGATGATATCATGGGGTACCGAAGATTTGCTGCAGATGAGTCTTGCAATCATGAGAATCAACGACCTCTCCAATGCTGTCCATAATGGTATGGCTAATCCCGGCCCCCATATGGCTGCTCCATACATGAGTGCCTGAGTAAGCAAGGTGTCGAAAAGCCACCCATTTGTGCGGGGCTCCTGAAAATATGCTTGGTGGCACTGTCTCTCCATCAAAGCTAGTGTTGCGTATCCTCGTGTGATGCGTTCACGTGTTGCCTCACACATGGAGAAAACCCAAGAGGCTGTTGTGCATGTCACTCCCAAGTAGACATATGATCCGACTACCTCGATGGGTCTATCTACTGCTGTGAAGGAAGTGTCTCCTCACCTATGCTGATGTATGGAAGATTAGAACCTTGGTTTTACAAAGGTTTACTCATAGCCCTCTATGTGTGTAGAAATCGTCTAGGCCATGCAAGTGATGTTGTAGACCCTGTGTAGACTTTGAAACCAGCACAATATCATCACCATATAAAAGAATGTGGATAGTGGTCCCTCGTACCTCAACGTCCTCCCCTCGTTGCTGCCGTATGAAGTCCACTATCTTGTCAATGTATAGACCAAAGAGGGTGGGTGAGAGAAGGCATCCTTTCTTCACCTCAGTGGTGCTAGGAAATGAATCAGATAGGCCACCTGGGCATCTAACTCTACCTGATACTCTCTCATATAAGGCATAGATCCCCCATATCATCTCCTCTAGAGCCCCGATATCTAGTAGACATCTAAAGAGCCGCTCCTTGGGAATTATGCCAAAGGCTTTGCGAACGTCTACAAGACAGTAGTATAAACTACTCTTCCTCACTAGTGCCTGGTCGATCGAGCATTTGAGAGTGAAGATCTAGTCAATGGTGGAGTAATGACATCTAAATCTTGCCTATCTTGGAGCTTTAATACCCTTGCTCTTGACGAGAGTGCTCAACTCTGTCTCTAGCATTGCCCCATATAACTTGACCAGTATGGGGCCAATCACGATCGTCTGAGAGTGAAGATCTAGTCAATGGTGGAGTAATGACATCTAAATCTTGCCTATCTTGGAGCTTTAATACCCTTGCTCTTGATGAGAGTGCTCAACTCTGTCTCTAGCATTGCCCCATATAACTTGACCAGTATGGGGCCAATCACGATCGTCCTGTACGTGGCTGGATCCATAACATCACATGACGTATGAATGGGCACAATGATGTGCTCAGTCCATGAGTCAAGGAATCCTTCAACTAGTGCTTGGTTGAAGATGTGGACAATGAGCAGTGCTAAAGTCGTGCATCTGTAAATGAGATGCTTTGCCTGTAAACTGAACTAGTCATGGGCCCTGTTATGCTGTAGATGGGCAAGGGCGTGGCCTACCATAGTCGATGTGAAGAAGTCAAAGTTAGTGGGGTGTGAGCTCTTTGGCTTGGAATGGGGGGCTGGTCCGGGATCTAGTATAGGCTGTGTGCATAGCTATGCCAAGTGCTCGGGTCTTGAATGGGGGTCTGCTGTCTCCTCTCTCTTAGATGTTGCCACACCACTTCACTGTCCCGGCCATAGTCACCAGGGGACGTTGACGTTTTAGGCTTATTTGAAATGGAAACCATTCATAAAGATTTTTCAGCTTATAAGAGCACAAATAAACAAGAAAATAGTAAAAATAAGCCTTTCAAAGTGAAATATACGATTTATGTCATCTGATTTGATCATTGATCAAGCTATCAATTACATGGGAGACAACATGGAACAAGTTACAAACCACATGTGACCTCAAGGCTCATACACCATAGACAATATTTAAATTTTAAGGACCAAAGCAATGAAACACATCCATATTACAATGATCTCGTCAAAAAGGATTACATCGGTTTATGATGATTAATAAATAATCATCATATCGTATATCAAAAAGAGTACATATCATGAATGAAACAAAAAGATACAGCCATGGCCCATATGGCATAGATGAATCATGATAGATCCAAGATAACTCAAGACTCAAGTGTCAAGGTGAATTTAAGTGGGGAGTATGTGCCGACCCAATCAACGATTGCTTGACCACGACCGACAAACCCTCGCGACGGACCTATCAATCGTTATCGACCCATCAATCGCGAGTGACAGAGTCAACGACTCTTTGACCACGTAGAGGTGGTAGCCCATGGTGCAATCTAAATCTCCACTTGCTCAAAGTATTCTGAATCATATGCCTCTTCTTCATGTTCTTCACCTTGCACCTTGTCCTCCATTTCTCATTCTATAAAAGGATCTGAAGCCATGCTTTGGGTCTTGCAAAGCATCATTAAATTTGCACTGACAAATACAAGATCCTTGACAAAGACAAGATCATTGGCGCCAAGTTTCGAAGTCCGAAAACCAAAAAAGATTTCGGCAAAAAAAATTTTCCCGCCAGAAAAGGA
>CM035433.1:130629132-130886632 GCA_020310875.1 Ceratopteris richardii
TGCCACTAGAATGTACAAAGATAAGTAACCTGTTAGGGCAATAGGCATATGTACAAACTGAGAAAAGAAACCTCCTAAAGAGGGAAAAAAGTGCCTCGGTGGTCCTAGTGTGTTCACACAGATCACAACCTAAATATATCAACATCTAATAGGTGTGGTTGATCGTGACTCTCGTAGAGTGCGCCATGCAAAAATGCAATCCTTGTTCATAAGTGGACGGTATAGCTTAAGCTCATGTGCCTCCTTGAAGACCGGTCTCTTTCTTCATGTGAGGAGTCTTCATACGTCTTCTAGCCTCGATCTCTGTGATCTCTCCTAGTGCTCTCTGAGCTCGTAGTCGATGATGAAGTCTCCTGCACTCATCATCATACCAGGGATTCTGTGGCATGGTCCCTGAGGGAGGTGTGTGGGAATGAATCGACTCCCAACATAGGCCATTGTCTCACCCCATTATAAATAACGAGACGATATCTGGATCTGAGTCTGAGTAGGTGGGTACCATACCTCTTGTATAGTGGGTAATATGAGTGGATCCCCTGGGTCAAAAGCCTCGCACTGATCGCTGCCCGTCTTGGCATTGAAGTCTCCCATGTGTGAGAGAGAGAGAGAGAGAGAGAGAGAGAGAGAGAGAGAGAGAGAGAGAGAGAGAGAGAGAGAGAGAGAGAGAGAGAGAGAGGAGGAGGGAGGGAGGGAGGGAGGGAGGGAGGGAGGGAGGGAGGGAGGGAGGGAGGGAGGGAGGGAGGGAGGGAGGGAGGGAGGGAGGGAGGGAGGGAGGGAGGGAGGGAGGGAGGGAGGGAGGGAGGGAGGGAGGGAGGGAGGAGAGAGAGAGAGAGAGAGAGAGAGAGAGAGAGAGAGAGAGAGAGTTAGTTATGCGCAGGTACATTGGCTCGCCAAAGGAAAGATGAGCTTGAAAGATTAAATGGTCAGCTCCGCAAAATAAATGACGTTCTGAAAAGCAAGGCGATGATGGAAACTTATGCACCTGGTTTAATATATGCACCAGTTGGCAGGCCATTGGATGACACTTCTGAAAGAGAAAACCTTAAGAGGCTTCTCAAAGCTGGAAAAAAACATCTTCGTGAGAAAAACCCCCACTTAGCTTTCGAGGAATTCAAAGAAGCCCTTCCGCTTGCACAACAAATTGGTGATCCGATTGAGGAAAAGAAGGCAGTAAGAGGACTTGGTAAGCATCACATTCCTTCGTTATGTCTTCTGTTTTCTGCTAAGGGATTTGGAAACAAAATCGACATGCGTAGTGAATTGTGAGACGTTTTTAAAAGGTGCATCCTGCCAGAGACAAGGCAACTATCGTGAGGCCATTGGTTATCATATAATGGTTCTAGAGATTTCAAAACGAACTGGTGTGTCAGATGGAAACACAGAAGCAGTTGGATCGATTGCTGATTGTTACTGTGAACTTGGTGACCTGGAATCAGCACAGAAATACTACAATCAGTATATTGACAAATTAGGTACTGATGACTAGATCCATTTATGCTGACTTTCCTGCTGGTTAGGAAGTGAAGCAGGCGATTTTCATCCCCAAAGGAGTACTTTCTTTTTTCTAGGTTTCTTGATTCTTACGTTGTAGTTAAGCTTTCTCAGTGCCAATCAATGAGTCATACTTCTAGTGATGTAGTAATTCAGAGCACATCTCATATCAGATGAACACCCTTATTTTACATTTTTTTTTCGTCGTTGCTAGGTAGTCTACTGTGTGAAAGGAAGATATAACGAGATTGCGAAATTACAACATTTTGTGTCTGAGAACAGTTTAGAGTTATTAACATGCGAAATAATGTTTGAGTTGGAAAATTTTTAGGATTCGCTGTACAAGTCCATTTAATGGACGCTTGACATTCAATTTTGAATGTGTTATGACCTGTTTCAGCATGCGCTTTGAAGGTTTGTATACCAGGTAGCTGGTTGTGATTTTGCTTTTCGTATGAAATCAAGCACGCCAAATAGATGCTTGATTCTTTCATCATAGATGATGAGGGGATGCAAGAACGATGCTTCTTGTCACTTAAATTGATTTTCTTCGTGCTCTGTAGCATTTCCATGTATCTTTGACTAAGATACTTCATTCCTTGGTTTTATAACAATCAGAAGGATGGGGATGATTATATAACTGCAATCATTATCTGGTTCTGTAGTGACTAACGTAGCTCGCCACTTAGCTTTTATATCCATCGATTGCGGCATTGCACAAAATAAGTGTGTTTAATACTTTTATGAAGGAAAGGTTTTAGGTTCACCCTGATTTATTTGCAATGCCAGACATAGCGAATGGAAGGATTTCCATTTATATATATATATCTCTCTCTCTCTCTCTCTCTCTCTCTCTCTCTCTCTCTCTCGCTGGAGGACTATCCCTTGTTAGTTGATATGGTTGTTCCCATCTTTATCTTGTACCTCATGGAATATATCACTTCGTCTCTCTCTCTCTCTCTCTCTCTCTCTAAAGCTAATGTAAGATTTAAGATGGTCAAAGTGAAAAAACAACACTCGTTTCTGCCTATCAATAATGTTACTAGTTCATACACATCCGTACAATGAATATGAAGAGCCATAATAGATCTAAAACATGGAATTACAACCACTTTTATGTTGTTTTTCAAAAAGAAGTGCTATATACCCATTCCTACAATGAATATCTTGTTGAATTAGAAACACTTATATCTTGTTTCCTAAAAAGAAGTGCTATAGACTGTATTTTTGCTAAGCTTGTCCATTTTATCATTTCTTTTCAAGATATGGATTGAGAGACGCCAAAAACTTAGCTATACGTCAATGTTAAATGTCAAATGCAGTTTTGCTACGCAAACTTCTAGGACTTCGAAGAAACATAAAAAAATATTACAAACATCTAGGACTTCGAAGAAACATAAAAAATTAGTTATTTATGGTGAACGCGAAGTCTCTCGTTTGTTCTTTTATATTCTTCGGTTTTCCAAAAACTTTTGTATATGGCTATTTGCCTTGCATGCATGTTTTTCCTTAGAATTGATGTGTATGCGGAATATCATAATTTACTTGAGAAGTATGATTGGTTTCTTTCCCCAAGTGGATTATTTGAAAGCACCTTCAAAAATCCAATGTACGAGTTTAGAGACTTTTTTCCTCATGAGGTGTCTAGTGGTTTTCCATAACGTGGAAGGTATAGGTCATGATGTAGATCTTATCAAAGATGCCACATTTATATGCAGATGTCAATGCGTGCTTGTTTAATAAAAATATGTAGAGTAGAGAAGAAAATAGAAATGATTATTTGGAATAGGGTTTCTTGTGCTATTCCAATCTCTCATCCTCCTAGTTAATGTTTTTCATGTATCAAAACGGTACAACATAGTGTTCCTTTACGTAGGAGATGGAAATGAATTATCCTTCTTTAACATAAATTTTCAAAGAACCCTTCAAATTTGATGATTTGTGAATGTAGACACTACAAACTTAAGAACCAAGAAAGCACCATTAGTGATTTGATCTACTTGGTACAAAACTTATGCATATAGTATATAAGATTGGATAATACCATTATTGCAGTTACAAAAATAGCTAATTTTAAAAGTTTGTATTCCAAATGATAGAAGAATATCTCAACGGATCACAAGAACATGTACATGATATCGAGCCAACCTTGAATATAAGTTGGTTCTTAGAATAATAAGTGCATGGGAAATGTTTACTAACATAAAATATGAAGAGGGATCCATTCTTATCATGTACAAAACTCCATAAGATCTCTCCTACTCTCCATGTGATGCTTCTACACGGGCTTCTCACATGAGTGCCACATGGCACTCATGTGAGAGTCCATGTGTGCATAGCTCTAAGGGAGGGTTTCCATCTCCCTTCCATCTAGCTCCCATATAACATTTCCTTCCCCTTAAGTTTATTTTTGTCCTGCAAAATAGTATTGGAAGGTCGTGATGAAAGCGAGGAGAAATAATAGAGTAAGTAATCCCACTAAACCCCATGTATCTTAAGTACATGTTCATATCTCGGTAGTGTTTCCTCGTATCCTTCCCCTTAAGAAGACTCTTGAGAAGGTAACACAAATGCCAATCCACTCCCATGTAGCACTATCTTCTAAACTATCTTTTCATTTTACTAAGTACTCTTTATGTAGGTGACTTGCCATCCGTTTCTCTCGAGTGCAAAGTATCCTCTCACGCTCATGTGTAATAGACTAAGCAAAAATAGGCTCTACTACCTGACTATCAAGTATGAGGTTGTCAGATTCACCCAATCTTCTCGTAAACTAGCTCACACGAAATACTGGATGGATTTGGTTACTTTCTAGAAGTTGGATCTAGTAGTCCATCTTTCCTATTCTCTTAACTATTGGGAATGGTCCAAAATACCTAGGAAATAGTTTGGACAAGGTCTTGCTTTCACGGTTTCAGACCTAGAGGGAACTCTATGATAGACTTGATCTCCTATCTCAAAGTTGATTTCATTCCTTTGAGGATCAGCATAGGCTCTAGCCCTATCCTTAGTTCTCCTAATGCTCTCCTTAGCAAACTTAAGCATATCGTTCATCTCTTCTGAGAAGTCCTTTGTAGCATGCATTTTCTCATGTTGCAATCATATTGCATAAGGAGCTCTTGGTTGAAGCCTGTACATAAGAATAAAATGGACTATGCCCAGTGGAAGAGTGATTGGCACTATTTTATGCAAATTGAACTATAGGTAAGTTCTCTTCCCAATTAGTTTGTTGTTCATTTACATATACTCATAGCATATCCTCTAGGATTTGATTAACCCTCTCTGTTTGCCATCTTACGTGGATGCTCTGTTGTACTCATGCTAAGTTTAGCATCCAACCTTTTGAAGACCGCTCTCCAAAACTTTCTAATAAACTTCCTATCACGATATGAAACAATGTCTAAAGGAAGACTATATAACCACTATAGGTTCTCAACAAAAAAACCTAGGCAACTTAGTGTCTTCATTGTGCTATAGGATGGAGTAAACCTAGCCATGTTGGTTAACCTATCCATGATAACCTAGCCTGAGTCTTGCCCTCTCTATGTCTTAGGTAATCCTACTATGAAATCCATGGAGATACTCTCCCGATTCCCATTGGAAATATCCAATAGGTAGAGAAGGACCCCTATCTTCAATCTCTCAGCTTTATCAACCTCGCATTTTGTGTAGTTAAGCACATACTCTAGGACATCCTTATGAAGTCCAAATGAGTGAAATTGCCTCTTAACAAGATCATAAGTCTTGTTAACTCTTGGGTGTCTCATGCTAGGTGTGTCACAACACCCATGCAATATATATTGTCTCATCTCTAAATCTGTACGGACACATACCTTGCCTTCATATAATATATATCCATCGTGGACACTATACTTCTTCCACTTGAATCCTTTTTTAGTAACTTTTGATACTCCATCCTCATAAGAAACCCATATGTCTGGATCCCCTTTCTCAATGGCTTCCCAAAGCTCAAAATAATGTAGGATCAAGCCTACACTTTCCTCTGATGGAATCAAGTAGCTCACTATTAATTTGAGTAAAACTCAGTCCATTAAGCATAGACATGTGGTTAAGTGAATCAACCACCACATTAAACTTTCCCTTCCTATACCTAAGCTCATAGTCAAACTCTTGAAGGGTCTCTATCCATTGGACCTTACAACATTGTAGGTATGTTTGATTAGAGAGCCAATCAATGCTCTCTTGATCAACCACTATCATAACCTTGGCACCATATAAGTAATGAAGCCACTTCTTCAAAGTATGGAAAATTGCATACAACTCATTCTCATAGATGAAGTGATTCTTTTGAGCCGTTTCTAGTTTTTTGCTCCAAAAAGCCATTGGATAACCATCCTGAACTAGAATTGCTCCTATAGCAAAATGAGTTGCATTAGTCTCAACCACAAAGGTTTCATTAGGATTCTCTAAATGCAAAAGTGGAGTTCTAGCAATTACTACCTTCAAATTCTCCATACTTTGCTTGTGTTCATCTCCCTAATGAGAGGTTTTCCCTTTCTCCTTAAGTTGCTCTACCATCAAGACAACAATCTTGATTGTAGATTTTTATGAAACTTTGATAGAAACATGACAAAAGATTTGAAGCTCTTCCAAGTACTTGGGATGTGGCCATTCAGTGATAGCGCATACTTTTTGAGTATCCATTTGGATTCCATCTTGAGAAACTATATGCCCAAGATATCTATCATTTGTTTTGAAAAACTCACAATTTGACTCCTTGGCAAAGAGTGAATTTTCCTGTAACACTTGGAATATTCTCCTCAAGTGTTCCAAATGTTCCTCTTGTGATCTACTATAGATCAAAATATCATCCAAACACTCTACAACAAACTTCCTTATATGGTTATAAAGCACTATTTATGAGCATCAATAAAGTGGCTGGAGCATTGGTGAGACCAAACGGCATCACCAAGAACTCATAGTTCCCATGGGCCATATCTAATCCTAAAAGAAATCTTAGGGACATCCTCTATCTTAATCCTAATATAATGATATCCTGACCTAAGGTCGAGCTTGGTAAAATACCTAGTTTGATGAAGCTGATCAAAGTGGCCTTCCAACCTAGGCATTGGAAACCTTTTTTTTATTGTTATCTTGTTTCGTGCTCTATAATTTATACCTAACCTCATAGAATTTATACCTAACCTAATAGACTTGTCTTTCTTTTTAATGAGGAGCATTGGCGATGCCCAAGGTGAGTTACTAGGTCTAATGAAGCCTTTATCTAAATAATCATGAAGTTGCTTCTCTCCCTCATGCTAAGACACACTAAGCCTATAAGGTGGCTTGCAAATAGGGTTAGTGTTAGTAACTACATTTATTGAATGGTCAATATGTCCTCTCGCTAGTGGTAGCCCTCTAGAAAGGTTAGTAGAAAAAACTATTGGGGTTTGAATCAACACCCCTATGCACCTTTGGAAGGTTTTAGGCCCTCACAAGTTGTGTTCCACAATGACCCTTGTCACTGTTTTGGTTATAAATCAAAATCTAGATGCGAAAAAAATGAAACTTTTGAGAATGAAAGTAGACACTATAAGCTATCCACAAGTTATAAATATATGTGTATAAATTCACATATGTGTAGATGCATAATTGAATGCGTATGCACATTCATAATCACATTAATGTATGTGTGTCATTATTGCAAACATGAGTGTCTGCATGTGTACACATATGCACCTCTTTGTGTGTTTGCTTGAATTCACATGAATCTTCACTGTTCTTTCTCTGAAGCCGATGTTTAATGTGCTACAAAAATTCTAGCAATGATATCTCTTTGGCCTTCAAAGATAAGCCCTTGTCGCATATCAAAATGTGTGGAATCAAATGTTCTACATGTTTTTGTATACATATTTGCATAACCGACATAAATAGAGAGAAAAAAAGGTTTTGAAATTTTAGCAAAAATGCCCTTAACTCACACCTGATCTCACCGTGCGTGTACAAAGCCACCGATTCTAGAAAAAGTCTCTCAAGGTCTGCATACCCCCTAGGGACACTCATTCCTCACCATATCCATGCCTAGGGAGCAGGGAGAAGGGAGAAAATTGCATGAGAAGAGAGGGTTAGGAGATTTCCTCCACTAGAAGGCTCTAATACCAAATGTGAGAAGTGGAGAATGGAATACCTCAGACTCACCTCTCAACCTATTCATAGCCTTGGCCTAGTCATCATCTAGAGTTCTCTCTAAGGTGTCTACTGATCTGGCCATCATGAGTAGCCACCTCATCTGAACTCTCCGGTTTGTGTCCTTGATTATCCCCCGAGCAAGGAGCTTCTTGTTCCTCTAGGCATGTACATCCCTAGAATATAACTATCACAACATCAATACCTTAGAGGTTTTACATGGGAGATTCATTAGAAGATCTAGATGCCTTCCATTAATAGTTCTATGCTGAATAACAAAAATGTTGCTAGTGCAGGTTCCTCCTCTAATGTAGTTAATGTTGGAAAACAAACACTGTGAATTTTTCCGCCTACTTTTAATAAGGGTAAGTTGGATGGTACTAATTACACATTGTAGAAGTTTAATATCACATCTATCTTGGACTCATATGAGCTCTTAGCGACCATCTTGGGTGTAGAACCTAAACGGTTGGGATGCCATACCCTTCAAATATTGCATTGAACAATCCTTTATATGTAGAGATCTATAGAGCCTAGAAGCAAAAAAATTTGGATGCAATTCATGCATTGTTGACTAGCTACACAGATAGGGTTTTGACTCTGATTGAGCATACTTGTAAGGCATCAATAGCTTAGAACATACTCAAGACTTAGTATGAGATGCAAAACTAGAACAAGATTCAAAACTTGGAGAACTATCTTGTGGCAACAATGTTTGCAGATGGAGAATTTGCAAAAGCCTTTATTCTTTGGATAAAAAGCCTACACGGCTAGATGATAGGAGTTGGTGTGCCAATCAGATGTGAAGAATTGGCAAGAATATGTCTCAGGATTTGTCTTGCAAAATTTGATGGACTAGTTACTAGTCTCAATACTTAGGTGAGGATGCAACCCTTAAATTTTGAGGAATTTTGTGACCTACGTTTGGAAGAAGAGTTGCATTTAACTTCTTAAGAAGGTAACAACATTACCATCGCTCTTGAAGCAAGAAGTTCAAAATTACAAGTAAAAAGGACAAAAAGAGAGGAGGTGAAGAATTTTCGGACATATCAAGGAGGAGAGTTTACTTCTAAGGTATTATAAGACTTTTTCAAACAGAAGGGCTTACATTGCCAAAGCACCACGCCTCACACTCCACAATAGAATGTTTTTGTAGAATGTTGAAATAGAAAAGTAGTGAAAATGGACCTAAGTGTGCTGAGAGGTAGAGGTTTTTCAAATGCATTCTGGGTGGAGGTTGTTTAATATAGTACTGTATAGGAGTTACATAAAAGTGCTTCCAAACAAAACATTGCAAGAATCCTACTTTGGTAAGAAATATTTTGTTTCCCATTCTCAAACTTTTGATTTTGAATGTTATGTATATGGAATGGACTAGAGTCAAAGCGAACTCGAACAAAAAAAGCTACAAGAGTATTTCGGTGGGTAAAGTGAAGTGCAAAAGACCTACAAATTGTATCATCCATAGGTGCGGAAAGTAACGTTGAGCAATGATGTGATGTTTTCTAAATGATCACATAGAGTAGAGGAGAAGACTTCTATTCTTTCATCTAATATAGTAAGAAATAGGCCATGGTGGCATTATCTTTGACTGAAGCTAAGTACAAATCACCTTGTTTTGCTACATGTGTGATTGTGTGACACAAGAATCCTTTGGAAATTAGGAGTAGTATGCAAGGAACTAAAGGATTTGAATCAGATTTTCATGGTGATAGCTAGGAACCTTGCACTCCATGCATGTACTAAGCACATCGAGATTTAGTATCACTACCTTCGATAACTAATTGAAGATGGTGTGGGGGATATAAGGTATTGTCCAACACACTATAATGTGAAAGACAACTTCACAAATGCACTTCTAGGAAAATAGTTCCATGTTGATATAGAGCACCTTGTAGTAGGACCAAAGAAAAAAGTTCACTTGAGGTGAACATTGAGGGGGCATGTTAAAGTAAATCCATGTTACATCTCTTAGAATCCAACCATTGCAACCTTGATTGAGTCCAAACTCTAGAAAAAATGGTGGAACCTGACAAGTGTGGTGAGATGAGATCAAGGGAAGAATGAGGATGGTGAGGACTTAGAGTTTGAGAGATCGCAATTCAGGATAACCAAATTCTTGAAACCAGATTTTGGGACACTAGAGGGCTTTAGTATATCCCTATAGACCAAAGGTTGAAAGATTCTAGTGCAACTCTTTGGGCCAAAGATGGAACGACTCTGATTCAACTCTTCAAACCAATGAACAAAAGACTCTAATGTAACCCTCTGGACTGAAGACCGAAAGACTTTGGTATAAATCTCTAAACTAAAGTCAGAGAAAATGTTTTGACAGTGTTCTGGACTAGAGTACAAGAGCACTATGGTCCAAGTCCAAGTTCAATGTGCACACTCCGGGGATGCTCGAGTACGATTGTCATGGATCTATATTCACACATATGGTGTAGAGAGCTATCAGTCTTTGATATTGCTAGGCAATGCAATCGGTAGACCTAAGATTACACTCATCAAACATTAACTATGATAGTAGTGCAACATAGATCTAAGGGACACTGATTTAAGTAGGATGATCTAGACAACAAGTTATACAAGATATAGAACTTCAAATCTCAAGGAGAGCATTCCATATTTTCTTATAGAAGTTTGTGGTGAAAAAACTAACCATGTATAGTCCTTAATACTCTATACTTGGTGTAGAGTGTTATCTACCATCTAAGCTCCTTTTGTGGAGCACATGATAGGATGAAGATCTTTGTATTGTAATTCTTTTTGAATATACATATCTATTATATTATCTATCTTCTCCATTCTTATCTCTAAATGATCGTGTGTTCTCACACACATTGGGTGCTTCTATTAATCTTTCCACTATGCTACTATGTGAGATTTTCTTATAAGTTTGTGATTTTTGGTTCTCCTTGGCTTTTCTCCATCATGTCATTTATGTACCCACATTCGTGGTTACCCTTTATGTGCTTGAAGTAGATCCTTAGGTACCCAAACTATCCATTGTTTTTGGTTCAAGAATGAAAAGGATGCTCGTTTTTTGTTGTTCATCTTTCTCATGATGGAGTAGGTGTAGCTTTCTTTCAATCTTCATTGGGTTGCATCTTAATTAATCTCTCCTCTCTAGGTGATTGAGAATGGTACTCACATTCACTCTTGATAGAAGTTTCATCACATGACTTTGCTAATGGAAGCTCAAGGGAATGCATATCAGGTAATGCACTGAAGCATTCAAATGCAGATGAGAAACACTATGGATAAAAAATGTTGATATATTTAGGTAAATGATGTGTGGGAACACACTAGGATCCCTGGGGCACTTTTTTCCTCTTTAGGAGGTTCTTTTCGCCCAGCCTATATATACGCCTATTGCCCTAATAGGTTACTTATCTTTGTACATTCTAGTGGTAATATATTCAGTATTGTGCATTGTGCTCCAAGCTTCTTCTTCTTCCTTGTGCTGTTCACGTGCTTTCACAGACCTCAAACTCCAACAATTGGTATCAAAGAAGGTCATCGCTTCACCTATGGCGTCATTGACACCCCTCTGGTCATAGTCTCAAAATCACACGATATTTTGTGAGCATACTCAGGGTGATTAGGAGATCAAAACTGCTTTGCTCTGTGGTGTCGAAATCGCAATCTGAGCTCATTTTGGCCTTTGAACACACTATCGTAGTGCTTGTGTAGGCTATTTTGTCTTTTTGTGCTAAAAATATATACATGTTACAGTTTTCCAGTATAAGCATCTCAAAGTCTGCTACAGGTTTAACAAAACTTGATAGGGTAGTTTTGTTCAACTTTTTTAGATACAATCATTTTTTTGCATCAAGGTATTTTAGTCAGTGGTCGTGGCTGAAAGCAATGATGTATTCCATACGTTGGCTATTGAGGATGAGTTGGATGGTATGAATTACCCATTATGGGCTTATATGATGCATCATGTATTGATCGCAAAAGCACTATGGAATATTGTGAAGGGTGTTGAAAAACGTCCTATTACACCTGCAAATACAGGTACTCAAGCTGATGCACATGGCATCGAAGATGATGATATTCTACATATTCCTATTCATGCTATGATTTTTGCTGCACCTATTGCAGAGAAAATTTGTTGGGATGGCAGAGATGCTCAGGCACATGCATTGATAGCCTTGTCTGTCAAATGTACCGTTATTCCTCACATTCGCTCTCGTAGAACAACTAAGGATGCTTGGGATACACTTACCACATTGTACCAGGTTAGGAATGAGGCCCGTGTTGCTTACCTTCAAAAACAATTGGAGAGTGAGCATATGAACGAAGGCGATTCTATGGAGAGTTTTCTAACAAAGATCAAAGATTTGAAGGAACAATTAATTTTTGCTGATGAAGTCTTGCATGACAGTTCACTTGTGTAGACTGTTCTGAATGGTCTTCCTAATTCATATCAGAGTTTTTCTTCTACTCTTTGTTTGATAATGAATGGAAATCCAAATGCCTTAACATTTGAGGAGTTAGTCTGTGTTGTATTGCAGGAAGATGAATGTAGGCAGAACAGGTCCATTATGCATGTTGCAGATCAAGCTTTCCTCGCTAGTCAGAAAAGTAAAGGTAAATGGAGCTCTTCTATTAGTAAGCAAAAATATGCTAATTCTGCACAATCAAAGAAGGAAGATAGAGACAAGAAGAAAACAGAAAAGAAAAAATTATTTTGCAAGTGCTATAAAGCAAATGATCATGTTATAAAGAATTGTTCGAAACTGGCTACAAAAAAGAGGCAAAGAAAAAAGAGGCAAAGAAAAAAGAGGTTGCAATGGTTTTTGTAGAGGCATCTAGACCGAATACAGAGTCTGCTAATGTAATGCAAAATGAAGAATTGGCATTTAATACTGTTTGTAGTTTTGACCCATCCTCTCCTGAACAGTGTATGTCTGTAGTAGACTCAGATGTTTGGTACTTTGATAGTGGGGCAACCAAAAATATTACCTCGCAATGCAGTTTCTTCACTTCACTCGAGTCTTCCCCTATAGGGAATACTATCACATGTGCCAACAAATCCTCTTATCCTATCATGGGAGTTGGTAAGATAATTTTGACTACTATTGATGGTAGTTCTTTTACATTGTCAGATGCTTTATTTGTGCCACGGATCAAGAAAAATATGTTATCAACTTCTTCATTAGCCAAGATTGGCTTGGTTGTGAAATTTGTTGATGACAGATGTACAGTTCATGATCTGTCAAATGGCAACGTGATTATTGCTTCTAGCATTTTATGTTGTGGGCTGTATAAGTTCATAGACTATGAAAAATCTGTGAATGATTCAACATGTGCAGTACATGATTCTCAGGCTATGTCAGATGCAAAGCTTTGGCATGCATGCTTTGGTCATTTGAATGCAACCTTCGTTCTGATCGAGGGGGGGAATATATGTCTTTTGACTTTAATGAATTTTTGGTTGAACATGGGATGAAACATGAGTGTACAGTGTCATATACACCTCAATAGAATGGAGTTGCTGAACGGAACAATAGGTCACTCATGGAGATGGTGAGGTGTATGGTCAAGAGTCAGCTTTTACCACATAGTTTCTGGCTTGAGACTGTTATGTATGCAACATATGTACTTAACAGGTGTCCCACTAAAGCACCATTGTCTATCACTCCATATAAGGCTTGGCATGGTCACAAGCCATCTGTTGCTCATCTGTGTGTTTTTTGGTTCTCTAGCATATGCATTAGTACATGAACAACATTATAGGAAATTGGATGATAAAGTAGTAAACTGTATTTTTGTTGGATACAGTTCAGAAAGAAAAGGTTATCGTCCCTATCATCCAAATACTAAACACATTTTGGTAAGCCGTGACGTTTTTGTGGAAGATGCTATTCAGCCTTTACTTTCATGTACGAAGGAGAGATCTGTTAGCTCCAAACACATGTATGACACTTCGCTACCTCTTTTTATAGGTGGACAATCTAGTGCTGGTCCTAATGAGGCATTTTCTCAACCTTTGCAGGTTTCATGTGATGATGCAGATCATTCCATTTCTGATGCAAATTTACATGATGCACTGTTCTGATATTGAGGAGGTAAAAACTATGCCAAAATTGTTGGTGTAGACTTTGCATGATAGCAAATTAGATGCACCTCTGTCATATCGTACTTGTCGAGGCTCTCATAGTGTTCTTTTGCATTAGATTGCTATGCTATGGCTGCCTCTAGTCTTTATGATGAGAATGAGCCCGTTTCGTTTGATGAAGCATAAAATTTTGAAAATTGGATGGTTGTTATGCAATCAGAATATGATGCCTCTAGTCTCTATGATGAGATAGAGTCTGTTTCATTTGATGAAGCACAAAATTCTAAACACTGGATGGCTACAATGCAATCTGAATATGATGCTATTATGAAAAATGATACCTGGTCTTTATGTGACTTGCCTCATAGCAAGAAGACCATTAGAAGCTGAAGCATAAGTATGATGGAACAATTGATAGGTATAAGGCTACGCTTATTGCAAAGGGTTATGCATAGGAAAGAGGCATTGATTTTGATGAAACCTTTGGTCCTACATGCTGAATCACTATTGTTCATAGCATCTATGCACTTACAGCTCATCATGGTTGGAATGTAGATGAGTTGGCCATTAAAACTACATTTCTGAATGGTAACTTACATGAAGAAGTGTATGTTTTTCAGCCTCGTGGCTTTGTGCAAAAAGGGCACGAAAACCAAGTGTGCAGGTTGAAGAAGGCATTATATGGTTTAACGCAAGGAGCACATGCTTGGTATGAAAAGATACATGCCTATCTGATTGCACATAGTTTTGAGAACAGTCCAACTGAAAGCATGTTATATGTTAAGTGTGCTAATGATGTGCTTTTGATCATTGTGATGTATGTTGATGACATGCTGCTCACTTGTCCTCATGACAAGCATATTGGTGACTTTAAGGCTGATTTGCATGCCTCATTTGAGATGTTTGATTTGGGGCATTTGCATCATTATTTGGGCATTTAGTTTATGCAAGTTGATGGTGGAATGGCTTTATGTCAAACAAAATATATTGACACATTAGTGCAACATTTTGGCCTTGAAGACTGTAAACCTATTGCCACTCCTATGGAGGTAGGTTTACGATTGAGTCCTCATGATGCTAGAGATGCATTTGATGTTGTTCTCTATCAGTAGGCTGTTGGATTCTTGATTTACTTATGCATTACTTGGCCAGATATTCAGTTTGTTGTCTCACAGATGAGCAAGTTTATGCACTGCTCGGGCGTCAAGCATTTGCAGGCGGTTAAGCACATATTTTGCTACTTGAGTGGTATCCAGCTACTTGGATCATTTTATCCCAAGGGGGGATCAGTACCGCCAAATTTACATGCTCTTTCTAACTCTCACTAGGCTGGTTGGTATGACACTCATGTGTCCAATAGTGTTTTCTATTTTATGCTTGGTAACTCATGCATATCTTGGTTGAGCAAGAAGCAGCCTACTGTGGCCACTTCCAGTTCTGAGGCTAAGTATAGGGTAGCTTTCACAATGACATTTGAGTGTGTGTGGCTGAGATGCCTTATGGCTGATTTGGGTGTTGGTCAGTCTTCTACCACCGCCATCTTCACTGACAGTCAAAGCGCATTGGCAATTGCTAGGAACCCTATGTTCCATGCTCGCACTAAGCACATTGAGGTGCATTATCATTATGTCAAGGAGAGGTTCTCTGCTGGAGAGATCAACTTGGCATATGTGCCCACACAGGAGAACCTTGCAGACCTTTTCATGAAGGCTCTGCCTAGGGAGAAGTTTGAAGCTTTCCGCAAAGCTTTGGGCTTACTTCCTTTTGTGGATTGATTCTAGATAGCTTGGCACTTCCTTATACATGAGTGCCAACTCCTTGTTCACTGCATCACTCCCAAGGGGGATTTGTTGATATATTTAGGTAGTGATGTGTGTGAACACAGAGGGACTGTTGGGGCACTTTTTTCCCTCTTTATGAGGTTTTTTTTCCCCGGCTTGAATATATGCCTATTGCCCTAATGGGTTACTTATTTTTGTACATTCTAGTGGTAATATATTCAGTATTGTGTATTGTGTTCCAAGCTTCTTCTTCTTCCTTGTGTTGTTTGCGTGCTTCCGCAGACCTCAAACTCCAACAAAAAATGACTACCATGCATGTTCCCATTATCCACCATTACACACCCTAAAGAATATTCCACAATTACAAGATATTTGTTTAAACAATCTCTACCTAATATTAACTGTTCTTCCATATTTGCTTTGCCGATTGCTAAAAACTCTTCCGAAGAGATTTGGCCTTCTATGTTCAAGAGTCCATGGGATGTAGTCTTCAACATACACTCACATACTTGAGGACATGTAGAAATAGGGAATGACACTAAGCATAGAACCATGGTCCATTAGATGGATCACAAATTTCCAAAGAACTATAGGTTGTGTTACATGCTCCCATCACTAAGAACTTTAAAAACTCATTGAAAGAGGATTAAATAAATGGTGGTTGCTCATCATGGGGGCAAAACCATCAAAACTGCATTATGTCTATTTGAAAATTAGAAATAAGTAGATTAGAGATTGATTTGTGGCATAAAAGGATTACCCACATTAGCTTAAAAAGGATGAAAGGGATTCAAAGAAAAGTCTTTTTGAGTAGTTTTCCTAATTTTACATCTCAAGAAATATGGAGCATTTGCTCCATGAAAACATAATATCATTCAAGAGGGGAGCCAATGTGAGCAATGTAGTGTTGCGTCTCATTTATAGAGATGTATGGGGATGCACAAGGGAGCCATCCATTTGTGGGGATTTTTTTTGGAGATTTATAGATAATCACTCAAGGTTTATTTAGATCTATTGCATGAACACCAAATGACATGTATTTTATGACTGTAAAAGGTTCAAAACTCTAGTGGAAAGGGAGATAGGCAAGTATATGAAGACCATAAGGAAGATGGAAGGGAATACTATTTTTCAAATAATTTTTATGAGTTCCTTTATGAGCATGACATCAAGAGGCTATTTACATATAGGTACATACCTCAATGAAATCGGAGGATATATATATATATATATATATATATATATATATATATATATATATATATATATATATATATATATATATATATATATATATATATATATATATATATGTATGCATACATACATACATACATACACACACACACGCACACACACACACATACATACATACATATATATATATATATATATATATATATATATATATATATATATATATACATATATATATATATATATATATATATATATATATATATATATATATATATATATATATATATGTGTGTGTGTGTGTGTGTGTGTGTGTGTGTGTGTGTGTACACACATGGAGAGAGATAGTGGCTAGGGAAATGCTAAATTAATTGAATGTTCCTAAGTCTCACTACATTGATGCACCCAATACAACTATATACATTGTGGACAGGTATCCAATTGTAGAAGTACACGAAGTTATTATAGAGAGTATGCATGTACAAGCAACATGAAAAGAAGATTGTACTCACAAAATGAAAGTGTTAGAGACTTAAAGTGAGTACCCCAAGAAATGGGTAAACTCACATGGATTAGGAATGACCTTGCCAAGGGCTTAGAGTAGTCTCTTTAAGCTTTTAATTAATTACAATGGGGGAAAGACCCCCCATATATAGAGTTGATGGGGGCTTTCCAGAGTACATCATATGTCGGATGATTCCCCTTTAAGGAGAATGAATACATTGGTAGAGGCCAATGGCAAGCTACCCAAATACAATGAGATACAATATAAAATGGAATGAAATGAAAATGGAGTGTCTCTCAAACATAAAATGGAGATGCACTCATGTGGATACAAATGGAAATGAGGCAGAGGAAATCATGTCATTAGAAGCCCCTCTATAGCTCCATTTTGGAGCAACAAAATGTTGCAGATGTCCACCAAGCACTGGAGTAGAACTAGAGGTAGAGCCTTCATGAACATGTCCACCATGTTCTCCTGAGAGGTACACTATTCTAGAGTAATCTCTTGGGATATGAGCTTCTCATGGATGAAATGGTACTCGATCTCAGTGTGTTTTGCTAGAGCATGGAACATTGGATTCTTGGTGATGGCCGATGTTGACATGCTTTTAGTGCAGGTGCAAGTTGGAGTAACCTATAAAATACCAATATCAGATAATAATCATTGAAGCTAGATGGCCTCACTTTCAAAAAAGCTCAATGCTTGATACTCGACCCTGGTGGACGATAGTGCAACTATAGGCTGGTTCTTACTTCACCAAGAGATAGGCCTTCAACCAAGCAAGAATATGTATCCAAAAGTAGAACCTCAGGAATCAAGATCACTAATCCAATTAGAATTTGAATATACAAGTTCAATGCCCCCTCTGTACCAAGGACCATGAAGTCAAGCGAGGGAAATATATCATAGTAGTCTTTGAGCAACATCCCAATGAGTCTAACGAGGCTGGTGTGCAAATTGAATAAGTATACCAAGTGCATAGGAAAATTTTGTTCTAGTGTTGGCTATGTAAAGTAAGGATCCAACAAGCTGTCGATAAGCATGCATATCCACTATTGATGAAGAATCCTCCAGTGTGAGCTTGATGTGTGCATCAAGTGGTGTAGATTTTGAGCGACACTAGTCCATCTTATACCTAGAAAGAAGAAGAACAATACTTCTTCTAGGAGAGGAATATACCTTCTTTTTAAGGCGAAGCTATGTGACGATGAATTGGATGCATTCGTCATCTAAACTTATCAAGGTCAAGTCATCTACATAGAGGATGATGATTGCAACTAAGGGATCTTCTGATAGATGTATAATTTAGCATTGGTGGTGCTCCTTTGAAATCCTTGAGCTTCGAAGAACTTGTGAAGTTTTTCATACTAGGCCCTGAGAGGTTGCTTAAGGCCATAAAGTGTTTTGTGAAGCTTGTATACTAGATCATCTTTGCCTATGATCTTGAAAACTTCATGTAGTTCTATGTATACCTCTTCTTGAAGATCAATGTTGAGGAAAGCACTTTTGACATTAACTTGGTAGATGGGACATTTTGAGGGTACACTTAGTGTGAGGATGAATCTTATAGTTGAACCTTGCAATAGGAGCAAAGGTTTCTTAATAATCAATTCCCATGCTTTTGCTTTTAACCCTTAGCGACAAGTCTTGATTTATACTTGTCCAAAGTACCATATGATTTGTACTTAACATTGTATAGCCACTTAACTCCAATAACTTGATGATTTGAAGGCTTCGGATCAAGTGTCCAAGTCTTGTTCTTTTCAATTGCATCAATTTCTTTTTGCATAGCTTCTTCCCACTTAGGTTGCCCTTGAGCTTCTTTGAAGTTGGAAAGCTGTGGAATTTGCTGAATTCGGTGCATCTGTGCATAATTCAAATAGTGACTTTGTTTACGTTGCTACTTTGCAATGAGCCTTTGAGATCTCCTAGGTTGGTAAGAAGTACTTGCTTCTAAGTTTCTCTTGGAAATAATTGTGTCCCCTTTGAAGTGTAGATGGGAGGACTCAAAGTTGAACTTGGATCTTTAGTTGAGTACTTGGAAGCTTCATCAAAGATGACATCTTTTGAAATGGTGATGGAGTGGTTTTCAAGATCAAAAAACATGTATGCCTTAGAATGTTCATTATAGCCAATGAATAGATGTTTCTTGGACTTAGATTCTAGCTTATGTCAATCTTCTTTTGGCAGATGTATGCAAGCTTCACTTCCAGACATTCAAAAGTAGTTGACATTGGGCTTGCATCCAGAGTAGGCTTCAAATAGAGTCTTGTTATGCAATGCATTTATGAATCCTCTATTGATGATATGAATTGTTGTGTGGACAACTTCGGCCCAAAACGTGAATGGTAAGGATTTGTTTTGAAGCATAGTATGTGCCATTTCCATGATGCTTAGTCTTTTAGCTACTCATTTTGGGATGGAATATAAGGTTGAGTTACTTATCTCTTGATGCCCTTTTCTTTAAGAAATTGTAAAAGTTATGATTGATGAATTCACCACCTCCATCTCATCCAATGGTCTGAAGTGAACTTGATACTTCATTCTCAACTTGATAAATCCATTCTTGGAACTTACAAAATGTATCTGCCTGGGATTTGATAAATGTGCCTAAATAATCGTGTGATCATCTACTAAGAGAAATAAGTAGAGTGATCCACTAAATGATTCAATATTCATATGTCCACAGAGATCCATATGGTTTAGTGCGAGAGAGTTCCTCATGCGGGTGGAAGCCTCTTTAGGAACTAAAGCCCCGTGTTGCTTGCCTTGCATGCAAGCTTGGCAAATATCATGAACTTTCCTAATTTTGGGCAATCCCTTAGCCATTTATGATGGTTAAATCTTGGCTAAGTATGATGTGTGGCCATATCGTTGGTGCCACAAGCTAGAAAGTGAATCCTTAGGAAGAAAGCATGAAATTTTGTATAAGCCTTTGTCGTCAATTCCTTGGGTTATTACATCCTTGGTGCTATAGTCAATCACCTTCATTGATATGTTGTCAAATAGCACTTGTTTGTGATGGTCGGTGATTTCCTTAATAGAGAGAAGGTTCATGCATAAGTTGGGTACAAATAGTACATTTGATAAAGTCCCCTAAATGATTGGTAAATTGGGATTTGCCCTTGCCTTCCATTGGAAGACTTTTGTTATTGCCTAAATAAAGCTCGCAGGTGTGGTCTTCTGACCCTTCGAGTGATTCACAATCTTTGCACATATAAGAAGTTGCACCACCATCAAAGATCCATCTCATGAGGAGCTAGAAGTAATTAGGGCATTGGCCTCTATGGAGATAAATATTTCTTCACTTGAACAGTGAGAGATATGCTAGAAGGGCTTAGTTTGGTGCATGGAGGTATAGGCTTTAGAGTTGTTCTTTGTTTTATAGAAAAACTTCTCAAGATGCCCTACTTTACCTCAATAGTTGTATTTGAACTTTTTCGATAAAATTTTAGAGCCTTGTTTAGGTGCATTGTTAGAGTTTTGACTAGCATTCTTGGCCCTGTTGAATGGACCTATAGCTTTCATCATGAATTCTTGCAAGGATGACAACTTCGTGAGTCCTAGAAGAGAAAAAGTCTCCTGACTTCCTTCTAGGTGAAGAATTAGCCATGGTTGTAAATTGTTGTGACAAAGGTTTCATAGGGCCTAGGAAGCTTATTAAGAAGTCTAATGGCCATATCCTTGCTTGAAACTTATCTGCCGCACAACACGAGCTTGCTTTGGTATTCTTCAAAGGTGGCTATGACTTTGGTAATGGGATCCTGGGGCCTAATGGTGAGGTTGTGGAACTCAGATTCTAAGGCATATATTTTAGAAGGATTTTTATACTCATAAATATCTTACAAGATCTTCTAGGCCTCATGAGATGTTTTGCAAGAGGTAATATAGACTTTGATCATCTCATCATAGGCTAGAAGTAACTGCCCTAAAGCTCTCTTATCTTTGATATTCCAAATATTCCAGGTTTCTAAATCACTATCCTTATCTAGATTTGGTTTTTTCACATCAACTACTTCATACAATAAGTTGGTATATAGATATTCCCTAATCGTGTCCGTCCATAATTGTAGTTTGCGGCATTTAACCTCTCATCCTTTGACATGAATGTTGGTGTAAATGAAGGCACGTACAGTTGACTAGAAGAAGTCGTCTTTGAGATTGTCGACATTGTCACCATTGAAGCAGAATAAGAAAATGAATCCTCACAATTGAAAAATGGGTTCATTGCCAAAATTTGAGATAGGGTGGGGGGCTTAGAGTAGTCCTTGTGAACAAAATAGAAACCCTCGAGGGATTAGAGTAGCCCCACGCTTGTTGACACTTTGGAGGAGGCCTTAGAGTAGCCCTACACTCATTGATACCTTGGAGGGGGGCTTAGAGTAGCCCAAAATGCACTAAGAGAGACACCCTTTGGGGGCTTTAACTAGATTCCCAAAGCAAAAACACACACACTAGTTTCTTCTTATATTCTTGAAGTTTACAAAAGGAGGGAAGTTAGTGCCAAAACAATGCCACGAATGAGGGTAAAACCTTTGGAAAAGAAAAAAAAGCGACCCCTTATAATGTGGGTTAAAAAAATATGAGTGTCAAGAATACACAAGCCTAGTCAAATTTATAAGGGTCTTTTGAAGTAGAAAATGTTAAATAATTACTATCCTTGAGTCATTTCACAACAATGGGGCAAAATCCTAAGTGTTGGAGAGGCCTACAGAGACACACAAACAACACAAGGAAGAAGAAGAAGCTTGGAGCACAACACACAATACTAAACATATTACCAAGTGAATTTACAAAGATAAGTGATCCATTACGATTGTAGGGGTATATACAAGTCGGCGGGAAAAATCTCCTAAAGAGGGAAAAAAGTGCCTCAATGATCCTAGTTTGTTCACACACATTTTTACAAGAATATATCAGCAAATCCTCCCTGGGAGTGATTGGGTGAACAAGGATCTGACACTCATGTATAAGGAAGTGTCAAGCTATGTGGAAAGAGATCAATCCAAAAAAGGAAGTAAGCCCAAATCTTTGCAGAAAGCTTCAAACTTCTCCTGAGGCAGAGCCTTTGTGAAAAGATCATTAATGTTATCCTGTGTGGGCACATATGCCAAATGCATCTCTTGAGTAGAGAACCTCCCCCTAACATAATGATAATGCACCTCGATGTGCTTTGTATGACCATGGAACATAGGGTTCCTCACAACTGCTAATGCACTCTGATTGTCAGTGACGATGGTGGTGGTAGAAGACTAACCAACACCCACCACAATTCATATGAGCCACACACTCAATAGTCGATGTGAAAGCTTCCCTATACTCAACGTCACAACGAGAAGTGGCCACAATAGCTTGCTTCTTGCTCAACCAAGATATGCATGACCTACCAGGCATGAAGCAAAAACCACTAGTGAACAAAGGAGTGCCATGGAAAACATCCCAATCAAAGTTAGAGAAAGCATGTAAATCTGGCAATAGCAATCCCCCTTGGGATAAAACAATCCAAGTAGTCGAGTTCCACTCAAGTAGCAAAAGATGTGCTTAATTGTCTGGCAATGATTGACACTTGGGCAATGCATAAACGTGCTCATTTGAGAGATAACAAACTGAATATCATGCCGAGTTATGCATAAGTAAATAAAGCATCCAACAACCTACTCAAAGAGAATAACATCAAATGCATCTCCAACATCATGGAGACTCAACCATAAACCTATTTCCATAGAAGTGGCGATAGGTTTTCAATCTTCAAGCCAAAACACTACAATAATGTGTCAATATATTCTGTTTGACATAGATCTATTCCACAATCAATGTGCCTAAACTAAATGCCGAAATAATGATGCAAATGCCCCAAATTTGACATATCAAAAGAGGCATGCAAGTTAGCCTTAGCATGTCATCAACATAGAGAAAATTTATCACAAGCACATCATTTTCACGCTTAATATATAAGGTGCTCTCACTTGGATTGTTCTCAAAACCATGTGCAATCAAGTAGGCATATATCTTTTCATACCAAGCACATGGTGCTTGATTCAAACCATAGAAGGCCTTTTTCATTCTGCACACTTTGTTTTCATGCTCTTTCTACAAAAAACTATAGGGCTAAAATACATACACTTCTTCATGTAAGTCACCATTCAAAAATGCACTTTTAATGTCCAATTGATGTTGAGATACAAGTGTGCAAATGATACAAACACTTATCATTCACCATGTTGGAGCAAAGGTGTAAATGCCTCTCTCTTGAGCATAACATTTTGCAATAAGCTTTGCCTTATACCTATCAAATGTTCCATGAGGCTTATGCTTTAGCTTGTATACCCATTTAGTGTCAATGGCCTTTTTTCGAAGAGGAAAATCACATAAAGACTAAGTACCATTCTTCATAAAAGCATCATATTCTGATTGCATAACAGCCATCCAATTTTTTGAATTTTTTGTTCTTCATCAAAAGAAACAAGCTCATTCTGATCACAAAGACTAGAGGCAACCATATCATAGCAATCTAATGCAAAAAAAAGCACTATGAGAGTGTGAACGAGTACAATATGATAGAGACGCATATAACTTTCTCTCGCAAAGTCTACATCACCCATTTGGGCGTAGTTTTTATCTCCTAAATATTAGCCCTCACATTAACAAGTGCGTAAATCTGCATAAAAAAAGAATGATTTGTATCATCATGTAAAACCTACAAAGGCTAAGAAATTGCCTCATTTGGACTAGCACTTGACTATCCACTTGTAAAAAGAGGCAATAAAGTGTCATACATATGTTTGTCGATAATTAATGTCTCCTTAGTATATGAAAATAATGGCTGAATTGCATCATCCACGAAAAAAACTTCCCAACTAACCAAACTGTGTTTAATCTATGGATGATATAGATGATAGCCTTTGCTTTTAGAATGGTACCAAAAAAAAATACATTTTACTACTTTATCATCTAATTTTGTGCTTTGTTTTTCAGGAATGACATGGAAAGCTATTGGCATGTGTACAGTGCTAATAAAAAGGGTTCAGAGATTTTGTTTCAAATACAGGTATTGATCACTGAAGATCAGATTTATGAAGAAGGACGTCCAAGATTTCATAAAGTCTGATACAATTTGAAGAATACTGGATACTAGTGTTACATCATCCAGGGGGGTGATGAAACATGAAGACTTATTTTCAGCCATATGTAAAAAGAATGCAGATTCATACTTACAGGTATTCCTATATTTCCTTTGTCAAGTTCTCTTTATGTTCCAGCTTTGAAAGAAGAAGGAAGAAGAAGAATGTTTGGAGAAAGTTCCTGTTAGGATGTTCCTGTTCAGGAGAAGGTTCCAGAGTTCTATTGAAGAGAAGCTTGATATTTCAGAAAGGTATATTTCAGAAGTGCGCACATATATGTTCATACCAAGTTCTGAAGAAAAGAGGTATGAAGGATTTAAAGGATAAAGACATGATGACATCATAGATTTTTTGACTCATATTTCAGTTGATTTCAATTGATTTCAATTGAGTTGAGTTGACTTGACTTGAGTACAGTCAGAGATGAACTAGCACTGTTCATAATACACTAAGTTGTGAGTTGGCAGACACAGGTTCCAGGATTCAATTCTTGATTTTGTTTAGTGTATTTACATGAGCAGCAGAAGTACGTTGAGAAACCTTTTTGTAAGGTAAATGCAAATATATGGATCCTAGTGTATGTTTTCAGGTTTTTGAAGACAGGAGATAGCAGGTTCGCAGACAGTTCATGCTACATTTGTTGTCAAGCAGTGATTGCTTTATGAGTTCACTATTGGATATCTAGTTTGCATATTTTCTCAAGTATAAAGGTTCATATTTGACAAGTTCAGTTTTTTTGAAGAAAAGTCAAATTCAATTTTGAAGAAGACTTTTGAAGAACAAATTTTGAAGTGCGGGAGTACAAGCTTGAAGCTTGTGATAATTTGCAGTTTGTGACAGATTGCAGATCCAGTCCAGATTGTACCAATATGACATTGCAGGGGGGATTGCTGGAATCAATATCCCATTGGTCCATACAATGATCCATTGGTTCAATTGACCACAATTTATACATAAGTAGCTGTTCTTATAGCACTCTCCAGCCCTATTGAAACCCGACAATAGCCAAGGCCAACGTATGTCTAGATTTGCTTCGTAACTTTTATACAACGACAACGCGTGGCGTGATGGTTAGCTTATTAACCTCTCACCCTATACACCTGGGTTCAAGGCCCGCCATTAGCAGCGGTGTGTAAATGCCTAAAAGCATGATCTTTTGAAAACAGCGAACGCGGAATACGGCGCGATAACAGAGGCGACGGAGATTTTTTTTAAAAGAGTGCTTTATTCGTAGCGATCCTATTTTATGTGCTTTTGGAGGAGTGCTTTATTGCAAGGAAGCTAAACTATATAAGGAGAGTATTGAACTCATTATATTCGTCCTTCACCTAGTGTTCAACACAAGCCTTGAGCTTGGACCTCAATAGAGGTGGTGTTTCATCTAGCACATGGGGCAGCCATGGTGCTAACTTGAAGCATGTTGAGGAGCAGCTATGGAGTTCTTCTTAATGATTCTTCTTGGAGAAGATGAAGGGTGTGCTCACACTCTAGCTCATGCAGAGGAGGTTATCTCTTGTTCATGGCAAGAAGACTTGGTCATTAGCAGCTTGATGGTGAGGATCGGCCATCTACATGTTGTAGTTGAAGATTGTCTTCTACAAGAAGATATCGGGCTACTTCAAAGACATTGGATGGTGGTTAACATAAGATTTGCATCTTATGTTAAGTATTCAGGTACATATTCTCTTTATGCACACAGGTACTACTTGAATTTTATGGAGGCAGTGGCGTTCATATCAGGAGGAGTCCTATTTGGCATAGGTACAAGAGAAACAGTACGTATATGCTTTATGCATATTTTGATGAGGTGTTTGAGAAGGTGTGTTCACATGAGTTTGAGGATTTCCTGCAGCAAACTTGTTAGCATTCTTTGCTACTTTTTAAGTATGTGATCTTTTCACACAGGTATCTGATTTAGGGTCTTCCATAGCCTGAGGTTAGATGAGGGTTTGTTGATTATCAGTTTCACACTAATCCTTCCTCTTTCAGTCACTCATATTCACTCTTCTATAACCTATTAGGTCACACATCTCATGTATATTCAGATTTCTGCCCATACATCTGAATATGTTGTTACATTTGTACATTCACTCATTCATCTATTTCTCATCACATAGAGTGGTTGAGAGTTTTGCTTCCACATTGAACATTGAACATTGGTATATATGATGCTATGAGTAAGCGATGGCTTATGTAACACCTTACACATGTTTTCTATTCTTTCTCTATCTTTATCTCATCATCTGTATGATTAAGTTGTGGTATGTTCATGTTTTGTCAATATTGAAGAATGCTGGAATTAATGTTGTATATACTGGAGCTATGGAACCATGGACATGTGATAAGAGCCAAGGGCCTACCTCACTTCCAACACTACTAAACGTGCAAATACAATTATTGAAGGTGATGTAGATGGCATTAAAGATGATGATCTTTAGGTTCTTGTTCGTGTTGTAGTTCCTACTTCACCTACTAAAGAGAAACTTTGTTGGGATGGCAGAGATTCTTAGGCATATGCATTGATAGCCTTCTTTCTCAAACGCACCATTATCCCTCATATTCACTCTTCCAAAACATCAAAACATGTTTGGGATACACTTAACACTTTGTATGAGGCAAGAAATTAGGCTCACGTTGCTTACCTTCGAAAATAGTTGGAGAGTGAGCATATGAATGAAGGAGATTCTATGGATAGTTTTTTGACAAAGATCAAAGATTTGAAGTAGCAGTTTATTTTTGGTGATGAAGTCTTGCTAGGAAGTTCACTTGTGCAAATTATTCTGAATGGTCTTCCATATTCATATCAGAGTTTTGCTTCTACTCTTTGGTTGATGATGAAAGCAAGCCTTAACATTTGAGGAGTTAGTTTCTATTTTGTTGCAGGAAGATCAGTCCAGGCAGAACATGTCTATCATGCGTGTAGCAGATCAAGCTTTCTTAGCTATTTAGAAGGGCAAAGGTGAATGGACCTCATCTACTAGTAAGCAAAAATATGCTAATTCTATGCAATTGAAAAAGAAGGGCAAAGATGAGAAGAAACTAGAAAAGAAAAAATTATTTTGCAAATACTGTAAAAGAAATGATCATATCATAAAGAGTTTTCAAAATTGGCTACAAAAGAACCAAAGAAAAAAGAACTCTACCATATGATCTTGATTCTGATTCTCATCAATTAGGAAGAAAGCATGATACGCATGTCCATGATCCAAGAAGTGATACAGATGATGACCAAGATGAAAGAGAAAAGGACTACAAACTATGGAAGTCAAGAGGCAAAGAAAAGATGCAAGAGGTTGGGGAATGCTCTAAACAAGCACCTAGAACAGCAAGAGAGAAGAAACAACAAGAAAGGAATGGACACGATTCCACATTCGTTACAAAGCATTCAATCTACTTGGAAAAATATTCAATTTTAGAGGAACCCTCAACCTATGAAGAGGCAAAGGGAAACCCTAATTGGGAAAAGGCCATGAAAGAAGAAATAGATGCATTGAAGGAGATGGACACTTGGGATTTGGTTCTAATGTCTTGAAATCAAAAGGTAATTGGTTGCAAATGGATATATAAAGTTGAAAGAAATTTAGATGGATCGGTTTGTAGTTATAAGGAAAGATTAGTTGCCAAAGGATGCTCACAAACTCATGGTATAGACTATGAGGAAACATTCTCACCAATTGCAAAGATGACTACAATTAGAACATTGATAAGTGTAGCTACTACAAGGAATTGGAGACTCCTCGAACTTGATGTGAAAAATGCATTCTTAAATGGTTTGATAAGTGAAGAGGTATACATGTCACAACCACAAGGTTTTGAAGACCCTAATCATCCATCTTATGTTTGCAGACTTAAGAAAGCATTGTATGGATTGAAACAAGCTCCTAGAGCTTGGAATTATAGGTTGGTTACATACCTTCAAGATCAAGGGTCTAGCATTCAAAGGATCAAGAGACACATGCAAGAGGAGTTCAAAATTAGTGACTTAGGTGAACTCCCATATTTCCTAGGTATGCAAGTCATATACACAGATGAAGGAATGTATTTGACTCAGAGAAGATACATTCAGGATCTACTTCTCAAGCTCAACATGGAGAATACTAAACCTGCAAGTACACCTTTGGAGATGAATCATAAACTTAGTGTTTATGAAGGTGAGAAAATTGAAGACTTGATAGGTAGCTTGATATATGCTACTCATACAAGGGTAGACATATCATATAGTGTGGGAGTGCTTAGTCAATTCATGCACTCATCGAGAAGAGCACACATGGATGTAGCTAAGAGACTACTTAAGTATCTCAAAGGTACAATCAATGAAGGTATATTCTATCGTTATTCTTCAGATTTGGATATCAAAATCTATTCATACATAGATTGGGAAGGAGCTAAGGATGATAGAAGAAGTACTTCTGGTTACTTAGCATGTGCAAGTTCAAAGTTAGTGTCATGGAGTTCCAAGAAGCAACCTACAATTGCTTTATCCTCAACTAAAGCGGAGTACACAGGTTTGACTATAGCAACTCAAGAGGCAATATTGTTAAAAGCATTGTATATAGATTTGGGACTTGTGAGTTCCAAACCTCACATATTTGAAGATAATGTAAGTTCCATGCATCTAGCAGCAAACCCTATTTTCCATGCAAGGACAAAGCACATAGAAGTCCATTACCACTTCATCAAGGAGAAGCTCATGGCAAAGGAGATTGACATTTCTTTTTTTTCCAACTGAAAAGCAAGTTGTAGATATGATGACAAGGCACTTGGTGGAATAAAGCTTTGTAGATTCAAAGTTATGGCAGGTATTCAACTTATTAGAGAATGAAGAATCAAGAATAGATTAGCTTGAGGGGGAGCTATTGGAACATCAAGCTTACACTATGCTTGAGGTGGATTTGATCTGCATCAAAAGCTATCGCTTGGATTATGTAGATAGAATATCCGTTGAAGAGTTCTTTTTCTTATGCTCACTTATTGTATTTTTGAAAAAGATTTTTCATGGATCTTTTACCCTTGTAAAAGCCTAGAGATTTACACATGTACAAGATAAAAAAAGAGTCCAAATTCCACGATTTTGTGTTGGTTGAGTTGCATTCAATCAATCAATCAATCACCTCAAAGTAGATCAAACTAAATCTTCACTTTTCTAGATTGTAGGAAAGTGAATTGATTCCCTCCAACAACCATTCTCACCTTCATTTGGATTCAAAATCCACTTGTAGAAGTTGATGATCACTTCTAGAGTCTATATAAAAACTTCAAATCACTTGTACAATACATGGAAGAAATATACATACACTTGTGACCATCATTGTCTTGCTCCTTCATTTTTCTGCATCATCTTCTTCACCAATAGTCGTTTTGCAGAGGTTGCTGCTCTCTCCAGAAAGCTCCAAATTGAATGGGACATAGCTCATTTGAAAGGTATTAGTGTCTAGTTTATGCCTATAAATTTGCATAGAATTTGACTCTATATATCTGGATAAATCTCAGTTTTTCTATCTCATGATCAATCTCTACGTATTGCTGAAAAATAGGAGGTACCACCATTGAGTGTCGGATTCATTCCTATAGCATATTTTGCTTATTAATTATAGAATTTTGATGAGACTCATGGATTGAGTTCACTTGAGTACAATAAGAGATGATCCAACTAGTGTTCATAATACACTAATTTGTGAGTTATCAGTCACAAGTCCGAGGATTCAGTTTTTTATTTTGTTTAGTGTATTTACATGACACAACAGAAGTACATTGAGAAACCTTTTGTAAGGTAAATGCAAATATGTGGATCCTAGTGTATGTTTACAGGTTTGAGAAGACAAGAGATAGCAATTTCAGAGTCAGTTCATGCTACAAATGTTGTCAAGCAAGTGATTGCTTGATGAGAACACTATTGGATATCTAGTTTGCATATTTTCTCAGGTACTATGGTTCATATTTAGCAAGTTCAAATTTGAAGAAAGTCAAAATCACTTTTGAAGAAGACTTTTGAAGAAAAGATTTGAAGGTCAATTCGGAGTACAAGTTTGAAGCTTATGATAGTTTTCAGATGAATGAAGTTCTTATCCAGTTCAGTTTCTACCAATATGACATTGTAGGTGGGATTGTTGGAAAACAATGTCAACATTGGGTCAAATCATCTAGATTCTACAATAAGTGCTACGTTCTTTATCTCCTTCTACAAGCAAAAGCATGGGTGTTGTGGATAGAACAAAGCACTCCCAACAAAGCCACCCGAGTTCAAATCCGGCGTGGCGCAAAAGAAATTGTGAAACTTTTATTTTTTGGAGCTTTAGGAAAAGAAACTACGAATCGACAGCAACAAATTTCGCGAAAAGATTTTTTTTGGATATATTAGCAATTGCGTGTGTTATGCTTTTAGATAGCTTTATCGTAGTTGCTTTTGGAGCTTCATAAAAAAAAACTATACAAGGAAGTCATAGTCTCATTGTAAATTATCACTCAAGACTCAAGCAAGAGTTCATTCAACTTAGAGGTGATCAAGGAGCATCCTATACCTAGTTCAACGCCAGGTTTGGTACCTGAATAGAGGTGGTGCTCTTAGCACATGGGGAAGCCATGGTGCTATCTTGGAGCATGTTGAGGAGCAGCTATGAAGTTCTTCTTGGAGAAGAAGAGTGTACTCACACTCTTGCTTATGGAGAAGAGTTACCTATCAGCAGCTTGATGGTGTGGATCAGCCATCCACATGATGTATTTGAAGATTGTCTTCTACATGAAGATTTCCGTGTACTTCAAAGACATTGGATGGAGCTTAACATAAGATTTGCATCTTATGTTAACTATTTAGGTACATATTCTCTTTATGCACATAGGTACTACTTGGAGCTTATGGAGGCAGTGGCATCCATATCAGGAGGAGTCCTATTCAGCATAGGTACAAGAGAATTAGTACATATATGCTTCATGCATATTTGGATGAGGTGTTAGAGAAGGTATGTTCATATGAGTTTGAGGATTTCTGTGATGGAGAGGGTTAATCTCCAAAAGAATAAGCTACTCTTGAAGTTAGACCACCTCTATATCAAGAGTAACTCAAAACATTCACCAATTTGAAGGATTAATGATCAATTATAAAGATTTTGGATAAACTATGAAGAAGATGATTCTATAGAAAATCTGTTGCATATATCTCTCTCTCATTGACTTATCAAATGTGTAAAGTTTTTTATAAAACTTTGCACAAGGTGTCGCCTATAGTTTTGCACCTTCTCCAAGTTAAATCATTTCAAAAGATTTAGTAGATCTTGAGAAATGAGCTTAACAAGTCACCTATGTCTAAAACTGTTCTTCTAAGAAGTCGATTCAGACACCTGTAACTTCTAACACTTGGTTCTCTCAATCTAGAACCCATTTATGCAAATTCTTTTATCCATACATAGCCTACCTTCCAACTTAAAGAATGAGTGCTTGCTTGCTCAAAACTTTACACTGTGGAAGGAGAACTGACCAAAGCATTAGCATCAAATTTTGCACCTCCTGTAACTTCTCTTGTTTCCATTTACACATGTAAATGTTCCTACACTCAATTCTCTCAGCTTGATCACAATTAGAAGCTGAAAATTTGTACAGAGGTCAATCAACTATGGACTTAAAACTTGTACAAAAACATTTCACAAAAGATTCAACACAGAAGGAGAAAACTCAGAAAGATCGGGTGCAACATTTTTCCATTTCTGAGAAAATTTACATCTGAGTGATGAGAGAGATCCTACTCACTTCTAGAGTGTCTAATAACTTCTAATTCTCTTCAAATCTTGTTCTCACATAATCTCTCATATTTGCCCCGACATTTTCTCTGTATATATATATATATATATATATATAGGAAAATATTTACAAGCTCATAACTAATCAAAGGCATAAGTGAGTTAACTTCAAAATAATGTACATATGTGTACACATCTTCATCTTCTGGATATGCACTTCCTTCATGCTTCATAACTTGATCTTTTCTTTAGTCCTTGACTTCAATTGTTCATTAAAAACTTCAATTGCTGATTGCCCTGCACCAACAGCTCCCCCTCAATCATCAATTGAGGTTTTCTCTATCTTCTTTATGCCTGCCATGTCTTTGAATCTTTGTAGCTTTGGTCCATCCAAGATTTTGGTTAGCATATCAGCTATCTGATCTTTTGTTGAAGTATGTATGACTTCAATCTCTTTATTCATCACCTTCTCTCTTAGGAAATGGTACTGAATCTCAACATGTTTAATTCTGGCATGAAAAACAAGATTAGCAGCTAAATACAATGAACTCATGTTATCTCCATGAATAGTGGGTATACTCTGAGTGATGTCAAAACTCTTCATGAGAGTCTTGAGCCATATCACTTCCTTTGCAGCTTCAACCATCCCTTTGTACTCTGCTTCTGTAGATGACAAAGCAACTGTGTGTTGCTTCTTTGAACTCCATGAAATTAACTTATCTCCCACATAACACAAGTATCCATATGTTGATCTCCTATCATCAGGATCACCTGCCCAATCTGTATCACTATAGATCTTGATGTTTGTTTCTGATGTAAAACCATAATACAAACCTTCTTTGAGTGTACCCTCAATGTACCTCAACACTCTTTGACCTGCAATCCAATGTTCTTTCCTAGGACAATGCATGAATTGAGACAATACTCCCACTGCATATGACAAGTCAGGTCTAGTTAATGTAGCATAGATTAGACTACCAACCAAACTTTGATATAGCTTCATGTCCTTGAACTCTTCTCCTCCATATCTGCTCAATTTATGATTCACTTCCATTGGAGTAGGTGCTATCCTGCAATCATCCATTTTAAACTTCATCAACAAGTTTTTCAAATACCTTTCTTGAGTTACATACACTCCATGTTGAGTGTATGATATCTCCATTCCCAAGAAATATGACAAGTCTCCCAAGTCACTGATTTTGAAATCTTTCTCCATTTGCTTCTTTAGATTTTGAATGTTATTCTCATTTGTACCTGTAAGAATTATATCATCAACATATATGCACATGTAAATAAACCCATGTTCACTTGCTTTGACAAGAAAACTACTATCTGCTTTAGATACTTGGAATCCAAGTTCTTTTAAGAACTTCACAAGTCTATAATTCCATGCTCTTGGGGCCTGCTTCAAACCATACAAAGCTCTCTTGAGCTTGCACACATGATCTGGATACCTTTCATCTCTGAATCCTTGTGGTTGCTCCATGAAAACATCATCTGAAATATAACAATTTAGAAAAGCATTCTTCACATCTAGTTGACATAACTTCCAACCTTTACATGCAGCAATAGCTATGAGTGTCCTGATAGTTGTCATCTTTGCCACATGACTATAAGTCTCATCATAATCTACACCACATGTTTGAGCAAACCCTTTCACAACAAGTCTAGCTTTATACCTAGACACACTTCCATCTGCATACCTCTTAGTTTTGTAAACCCATTTACATCCAATGATCTTTTGACTATTTTGTTTAGGAACCAAATCCCCAAGTCTCATTCTCCATCAATGCATCATACTCTTCCTGCATAGCTTTCTCCCAATTTTCCTTACCTTTTGCCTCTTCATATGTAGAAGGTCTTCATCTGTCTTTACCATATAAGCATAATCTTTGGTAGCCAAAAAGAAGTGTCATAACTATACCTTGTAGGATGCCATTTGTGTCTTGATGACCTTCTAAGTTCTCCACTCCTTGAGGTTTCTGGTTCATCACACTCTGGATTAAATCTTGGCACTTCTTCAACTTCAACCTGTACTTCATTGTTCTCCTCTTCATCAAATATCTAAAACTTTGATTTACCTTTCTTTTGATTCACAACTTCTTCATCACCTGCATAAATATTGATTGTACCTGCATACCAAGTACCTTGCTCATCAAATGTAACATCTTTAGACATAATGAATTGCTTTGTGGATGGACTCCACAACCTATATCCCATCTGCTTATCATCATATCCAATAAATACATACTTTTCAGCTTTAGGTTCCAATTTGTGCCTTAATTGTGATGGCACATATGCATATGCCAAACATTCAAATACTTTGCAACGATCTAAAGTAGGTCTCTTACCCCACCATCCCTCATATGGTGTCATACCCTGCAAAGCTTTACATGGTAATCTATTGACCAAATAAGTAGATCTGTTTATAGCCTCAGCCCACAAGTAATTTGGGCAGTTTTTCTCCTTCATCATGGATCTTGCAAACTAAACAAGAGTTCTATTCCTCCTTTCTGCTACACCATTTTGTTGAGGAGAGTACCTGCAAGTAATTTCCCTTTTTATACCTGCATTCCAAAAGTAATCACTGAACTCATTAGAGAAATACTCTCCCCCTCCATCTGACCTTAGTCTTTTCAACTTATGACCTGTAATTCTCTCTGCATACACATGATAATGTTTGAATGTATTGAATACCTCTGACTTATCTTTGATCACATAGATAGTGATCCATCTGGTAGCATCATCAACATAAATCACATAATACCTTGAGCCATTGATACTGAAATCCTTTGATGGTCCCCACACATTTGTGTGTACCAACTCAAACTTCTCTGAATACATAAAACCATGCTTGGAATAAGATTGCTTATGAGCCTTACCTAATTGACATGCCTCACATCTGTATGTCATATGTTGACCTGCAACATTAGGCAATCCAAGCACTGAACCATTATTAACCATATCTTTGATACCTCTTTCATTAAAATGTCCAAGCCTTTTGTGCCAAAGATCTAACTCAGAGATCTTATGTCCTCCATAAGTGAACAAGGCATGACCAACATTACCTTCGATCTTCAATGTGAACAATCTTCCTTCTTTCTTTCCTGAAACAATTTGTTTATATCCATTTCTAAGATCTTCCACAAACACTCCTTCATTAGTGAACCTAACTTCATAAACTTTTTCAACAATTTGTCCTACACTTATCAAATTCTTTGGAATTGTAGGAACATACAAAACCTTACTCAAGAGAGTACTTCCATCCTTGGCCTTCACTGATCCAATTGACTTCACATTGTGCTTTGTATTGTCACCTGTTTGAACTACATGATTTGTTACCTTATTCTCCAAATCAGTCATCAAAGCTATCTTGCCACTCAGGTGATTGCTACACCCTGAATCAATGTAGAAGACTTTTTGATCTTCACTTTGCCTTTCACAAGTTGCATTCATTATCAATGTTGAATCCTCCTTCTGATCTGAAGCATAATTGTAGTAGGTATTGTTGTATTGTTGACTTTTGTTGGGGGATTCTTGAGTTTGATTACAGTAAAACAATTACAATGTTTGAGCACAATCCGAGTCAATACTTCTGTGCGCACTACAGAGGGTGCTTAATTACAAAATACCAATTATTCGGAAGTCTTCTTGCAGTCGGCCTCCTCTACACCAGTCCTCTACTTGCTTCAAGCTTATCCTTGTGCACACCTTGCACCAAGCTTCCATCAAGATGAGGAATGAGTATCTTCTGTCGGCATGCACACTGCACAGAGACCTTGAGGTCCTTGGGGTCTCGCTTTTCACTCTCTGCCTTCTTCCTTAGCCACTCTTCTTGCACTCTTCACTTCCCCTTCTCTGTGTCGTCGTACCCTGGTGTCTCTTACACTTCTCTCTCTCTCTTACTTCAAGTGTGTCACCAAGAATAGCCTTTGCCTTTCTTTGTTGAGTGCGCCAGTTCCGTGCACTCTAACTGAAATACAATCTTGGTACCCTTTCGATGTCCCAAGATTGCCTTTTAAGTGGAAGCCAACGACTCACTACTTTGTCTTGTAGTGACTTTAGACTTAAAGCAAAATTCTTGATTGGGCGGCCCTATTTCCACCTTTGCGTACACGGCCGCTTCCCATACCTTCACCTTTTCCTTTTAATTCTTTACTTTTGCACCTAAGACTTTAAAACACCCTTTGAACCTTAAGGGAATTAGAAAAATACTTCTGCAATACTTCCCCAATTTGACCCTGGAATTTTGATACTTTACTCTTGCCTATGCATAGCTACTTTACTCTTGCCTATGCATAGCTATGACCTTGACTTTGCTAGTTTCAACCGGTTAGGGCTCAACAACTTTGGAATCCTCTACCTGCATTTCTTCCAAAGTAACCTCTACTACCTCTACCTCTGAAATTACCTCTTTGATTTCTGCCACCTCTTCCTCTTGAATTAAAGTTCTGATTATATCCACCATTATTCTGAGTATTATGCCAACAATCATTAGCTAAATGATTTGTCTTACCACAAATTCAACAAGCTTTAACTCCATCTTTATTATTCCTGCCTCTTCCTCTACATTTGCCACCTCCTCTTCGTCTTAGGAAGTTGGCTTGGCTAGTTGTACCTTCATCTTCATTTGATTGTTACTTCCCTTTGATATTCTTCTTCTTATCCTTTGAATACATTGCATGACCTGTATTTTTATCACTTTCACCTTTGACATCCTACTGAAAGGTTAGCATATGTCCTAGCAACTGATTTAGGTCAGGAGTAAAATGATCTAGTGATAATTCAGTAGACAAAATGAATGGCTTCCATTTATCATCACCTCTCAAACCTGTGAGGATTTGCATTACCAATTTATCCTCCTCAATGTCTTCATCAACTACTCCTAATGCATCTGCAATGTCCATCCTTATTACATAATCTGAGATGGATTGAGATGCCTTCTTCTTGAATGTGGTAAATTCTGCCCACAAGGATGCCTTCCTTGACTTTGTGGTGTTTTGGAAATGCTCCTCCAAAGCATTCCATATATCACTTGCACTTTCAAGACCTCTAATGTGAGGTAGCAAGTAGTCATTAACTGCCATGTAGATAGTGCTCCTAGCTTGAGCATCTTTCTTCATCCAAGTCTTCAAATCTGATAATTCCTCCCTCGTTGGAACACTAGGATCTCTGAACTGAGGCTTTTCTTCTTCACCTCTGATATAACTTATCAAGTCTTTTCTCATAAGATGAGCTTCCATCCTCATTGACCATGCTGAATAGTTCTCTCTATCCAACTTCTCTATCTGAAGAGAATCTCCCATCCTTTCTTCACCTGTGTATTGAATTCTTCAAACTTTATGAGTAATAGATGTACCTTTACTTTGAATGATACTCCTTTTGTCTTCCTTGATGTCGTATGACCTCCTTCTCAAGCTTTGCTCTCAAGCTTTCACCTTTTGAATCTTCAGATGTTGAATTCTTTATGACTGCAGCAGTCGGAATGCTCCTTTCTTCAATTTTGATGTTTCCTGCTCTGATACCACTGATGGAGAGGGTTAATATCCAAAAGAATAAGCTACTCTTGAAGTTAGAGCACCTCTATATCAAGAGTAACTCAAAACATTCACCAATTTGAAGGATTAATGATGAATTATAAAGATTCTGGATAAACTGTGAAGAAGATGATTCTACAGAAAATGTGCTCCATATATCTCTCTCATTGACTTATCAAATGTGTAAAGTTTTTTATAAAACTTCGCACAACGTGTTGCCTATAGTTTGTGCACCTTCTCCAAGTTAAATCATTTCAAAAGATTCAGTAGATCTTGAGAAATGAGCTTAACAAGTCACCTATGTCTAAAACTGTTCTTCTAAGAAGTGGATTTAGACACCTGTAACTTCTAACACTTGGTTCTCTCAATCTAGAACCCATTTATGCAAATTCTTTTAGCCGTAGGTAGCTTAGCTTCCAATGCTTGCTTGCTCAAAACTTTACACTGTGGAAGGAGAACTGACGAAAACATTAGCATCGAATTTTGTGCCTCCTGCAACTTCTCTTGTTTCCATTTACACATGTAAATGTTCCTACACTCAATTCTCTCAGCCTGATCACAATTAGAAGCTGAAAATTTGTACAGAGGTCAATCAACTATGGACTTAAACTTGTACAAAAGCATTTCTCAAAAGGTTCAACACAGAAGGAGAAAACCCAGAAAGATCGGGTGCAACATTTTTCCATTTCTGAGAAAATTTACATCTGAGTGATGAGAGAGATCCTACTCACTTCTAAAGTGTCTAATGACTTCTAATTCTCTTCAAATCTTGTTCTCACATAATCTCTCATAGTTGCCCTGACATTTTCTCTGTATATATATAGGCAAATATTTACAAGCTCATAACTAATCAAAGGCATAAGTGAGTTAACTTCAAAATAATGTACATATGTGTACACATCTTCATCTTCTGGATATGCACTTCCTTCATGCTTCATAACTTGATCTTTTCTTCAGCCCTTGACTTCAATTCTTCATAAAAAACTTCAATTGTTGATTGCCCTACACCAACATTCTGGCAGCAACCACTTAGCATGCTATGCTAATTTTGTAAGTATGTGATCTTTTCACACAGATATCTAATTTAGGGTCTTCCATAGCCTGAATTTAGATGAGGGTTTGCTGATTATCAATTTTAGACTGATCCTTCCTCTTTCTGTCTCATATTCACTCTTCTACAACCTATTAGGTCACACATCTCATATATATTCAGATTTCTGTCCTTACATCTGAATATGTTTGTTACATTTGTACATTCACTCTTCCATCTATTTTTGTTCACATAGAGTGGTTGAGATTTTGACTCTCACATTGTAAATTGACATTTGCATATATGATAGTGTGAGTAAACAGTGGCTTACATAACACTTTACACATGTTGACTAATCTTTCTCTATCTTTGTCTCATCATTTATATGATTAAATGTGGTATGTTCATGTTTTGTCAATATTGGAAGATTGTTGGATTCTATGTTGTAGATCTTGGACCTATGGAACTATGGACCTCTGTAGCTCAGTGATGAGTAGCACCTCCTTTAGTGTCAATCCGGGAAGACATGAGGATGGTATGAAGACCACGAGCAAGTGGAAGCACAAGTGCGAGAGTGAGAAGCACACAAGCATGCACACACATATACGCACACGCGCACACACGGCAAGAACAAAGAGAGTAAGACAATGGAATCACTTCTATTGCAACCAAGTTCTCATACAAGCTCAAAACTACAAGAAGCTAGCCCAAAAATGAGCTCTCTAGCTCTATTTATAGTTTTTGACTAGCTTTGACCCTGTCCAGACCTAGTGTCTGGCCTAGTTAAAAATTAGGTTCCAGGGCTTATTTGAGGGCTCAAACGAGATCTAAAAATTATGAAAATTGGCAGGCAACTACTTCTAAGGCTCCTCAAGCTCGAGGACTCCTCGGCTTGTACAAAATGGAGCTACAAAAAGGTGAAAATGGTATTTACAGGGGTTTTTAGTGATGAGAATCACTTTTAAATGGTGTAGTGGTTTTGAAAAAAAATAAAGGGTTGCCTTAGTGCTAGATCTGCTTGTATGCTCGTACTTGCTTCTTCTCGTATACGGCCAACACTCTCCCCCCCCTAGCGTCTGTCGCCTCTGACAGACCTCTGCTCCACTGTTTGATCAATGTATTCCTGCAAGAGGTCGGTTGCCACTTCTTGTTCCTTGATGCGTAGTCCCCGGACCAAGTCTCTCTGGAGGGCATCCCAATTGACCGCACCCGGCATATCAGGGTGTGGTGTGGTGTAGAGCTCTGAGTGCATGGTTTGTTCACACGCGAATAGATGTAGCAGGTGGGTTGGGCGTGGTGCGAACACTTTGGAGTGTGACTCCCAAAACCCCGTGGTGAACATATCATCAAAGGTTTGCTTGTAGCAGGCAGGGAGATATCTTATTCGTGCATGCCATGCGTAAGCTACTCGAATGCTAGGGGTCGTGCTCATGTCATATAGCAAATCATAATTACCGTTGATGAAGCCCGGAATTGAAGGCTGGATGTTACGTACATTTCGAAAGGTCTTTAGGACCACTTGCATCATGTCCAAAATCTTGAGCATCATTTGAGCGGCGACATCCGGCATGGGCTGGAGGCGTGGCATCCAATGTCTGATGGTGGCTATCATGTATGATACTGTAGGTGTGCCGGTTGGGGGTGCGATTGCGGGGTAATTGAGCCATTCTTTACAATTTGCGTTGTTCTGAACCTTGATGGCGAAGGCCTTCCATGATCTTCTTCTTTGTACTGGCCCATAACAGGGGTTATACTTCAAATGCATGGGAGCGTGATCCCATGTTCTCAGCATTTCCGGGTATGTTTCCAGTAATCTTTGCCTCCAAGTAGGTTGAAAAATCGCCCCTTTTCTGGCTGCCTCTGGTATATCTTCTGGTTCGAACTGGGTGGCGAAGGTAGGGCACTTGTTGGTGACTCTTTTGATCTCTGCGTTGTAGTCGGCCAACAATACAAAATATGGCTTATATTGTAATTCTGAGCTCGTGATGAGTCGTCTAGGAGCAAGGTGCCTGAAATACTCAGATTGAAGTATGGTTTCTTCAATGGCCTTCATTGCTAGCATCTGAGTTGCTACGCGCTCCTCGTGAGTGTGGCCCATCTCCTCTACCTGCTTCATCCATGCTGACGGGGGTTCGTCATATGTATCCTGACCTTCCTCTGTAATTCTGCCTCCTGGAAGGGGTTGAGGCTCGTAATTGTCTTCAAATGTCTCCTCCACTGGAATGACTACTGTGTCTTCTTCTATGGTTTGATCAGGTGGAGAGGGAGGTCGTTCATACTGTAACAATTTAATTTTTAGTTCTGCCACCTGTTGCCGTAGCTCAAGTACCTCATTGGTTACTGATAATTCTGGCTCTGGTGAGGTTGCAGCGTTGGCCATCTCTTTAGGTTCTTGTTGGTGTGGTGCAGGCACTTGGGCTTTCTGTAGGTCTTTGACTTGGTCAGCAAGCTGATCATGAGCTTCTAAGAGAGTGGCATAGGTTTCTAATATTTGTTGTATATTCTCTGAGGGGATGGCTTGGAATTTAGCAGGGTCGATGGGTGCCCCTGGAGTATTTTCCATGGCTGCTTCGAGGTTGTCTTGATTTTGTTGCTGTAGTCTTTTGTTTTCTTCTTGGGCAGCCGCTAAATGGCGTCGGAGTAGAGCCATGTTTCGTTGTAGTCTAGCGTTACGGGCTAGCTGATCTCTAAGTTGTTCTTCCGTTGCCCTACTCTTCTCTGTATGTGTGGACTCGAGCTCCACCTGATATTGTTGGAGGGTGGTCACTTCCTGCTGTAACTCCGTATTAGACAACTCCAAGGCAGTGACACGTGCCTGGAGGTGGGATGACAATGTACAGAGCTCCTTATTGTTTTCTTCTAATAACCTGTATTCCTGTTTAAGTTGGGCAGCAGCTTCGAGCATGGTGTTGAGTGCATGACTAAATGAGGTGGGTGCAGGGGTGAGGGTGGAAGATGCAAGGGGTCGGGAGATGGGAAAGGGAAAAGTGGATGCTGTGCCTACAGTGTTTGGAAATGGCGACGTAAGTGAAATGACACGTGGTGATGTTGGAATAACAGTGGTGGTGGGTGATCCTGTGGATGGTGAGATGTCCATGGGATCGGACGTGAGAGTGTGTGATTCGTGAACTGTGAATACAGGAATGGTGGGTGGTGTGATAGTGGTGGCAGTGAATGTGGGGGAGTGGGGTTGGGAAAGGGACTTTTTATTATAATTATCCACCTGCTGGAGCATATTTACAAGGTTCGTCCAGAATGACGGTTGTGTGACTTGGGTTGAGCATGAGGCGGTTACTAGGGAAGTGGTGGATAGGGTTTGGGTGTGGGTGAATGGAAAAGGATGGGATGAGTGCTGGCTAGTGGCAAGTGGTTGTCCAAGGGCGGGGAGATAGGAAGGGTGACCTATTATGGTTTGATCGGTGGCAGGATGACCGGTGTGAGGTTCAAAATTTAGGGTGGAAGTGATGGATGTGGGTAAAGGGAAGGATGTAAAAACAGAGGTGTGTACAATGGTTTCATGATGGGTGGACATCGGTTGTTCAGAAAGGCTAGTGGAGAAGGGTTCTGAGGGTCGAATGGAAGGTGACGGTGGAGATGGTACCTGAGTAATTACCTCTTGTTCGTCAGCGGGACTTGGGCTCGTCATGTGAACATCCTCTGAAATGGTGGTAGGCAAGGCAGTAGAGACTTCCATTTGAATCATTTTCCCTCGTCGTGGCCGTGTATCAATCCTTCGTTGATCATAGATAGGGTTTTCCTGATAGACCATTGTCCTCAATGCTTCCCCGATCCCACATGTCTCTGCCAATAGATTCAATGATTCCACAAAGTGTGAGTCGACATTCTTGGTTTGAAGCATCTGGTTCACTAGAGCTCTATTCGCCTCTTCTGTCATCTTATGTCTTCTCTGTACCTGCTTGATTGTCTTGTATAGCCGTCTGAGTTGTGCTGTGTAGGCAGGGGCCTCCTCTTCACTGTCTTCTGGGTCATTTCTTTGTGCACCTTCCTGAACTTGTGTGTTTGGGTCATGAGGATGTTGTGCCTCTTCTTCCCCATGTACTCTGCTCGTCTCGCCCCGTGGCTGTTCTCTTTGGACTGATGCACTCGGATCAACATTGTTAGGGGAATCTTCACTGTCTGATAGGGGGACCGTCTGCAGGAATCTTTCAAAATCGAAGTTTGGATCTTCGGTGAAGGTGGCCATAGATGCAAACTCTGCATCGGTAGGTAGTGGAGGGGCGGATGGAACGGGTTGTACCACCTCCCCAGCTTGAACTCCTTGAAGATGGATCGTGAAAGGTGTGACCTGAGCTTTTGGTCGGGGAGAAGCTTCGGTCGTGGCTTCTTGAGGGATCGTTACCTGGGAGAGCGATCCACGCATTCGTTTTGCAGGCTGGCTCCCTGACTTCCGCCCTTTGAACAACTCCAGTTGTGCATACTTTAGGGCTCTGGCAACTGGCACATCATATGCAAGACATCTATAGATAATTCTTGTAAGCGCACAACAACCATGTAGAGTAGGCTTTCTCACTCCCCGCTTGCCTGCCTCATACACTTGGTCTAAGATCCATACCGGCATCTTAATGGGCAAGCTTCCAGTCTCTGCTAGATATAGCCCATACCATATTTTCTTGTGAGGTTGAGTGAAACGGTCCTGAGCGGGGAATGCGAAGTGTTGGAGGCACATCTGCAAAGGTATGGCGATGTTGGGGGTGAGGGCACACATTTCTTTTAGCTTCTTGATTCTATTGCTTTTCATCGACTCAGGTATCAAGGGGTCACGGTCAGAAGGTACATGCGTGCCATACATCTGAAGTGCTTCCCTGATTAAAGTAACATTCAATTCAAACTTCCTCATTTCCTCCAGATTTGACAAGGAGGGCACCCAGAATGTGCCTGAATGATCTTTATCCCCTGTCGGCTTCAGCGTGGCAATTAGGTAGTAGCACCTGAGGAAATCGGGTTTAGGCAGAGCTGCACTAAAATACGTTTGTAATCCTGCTTTTTGCCAGATATCTTGAAGTGGAGCTGCATTTTGCAATGCTTCGAATTCTCGTGAGAAGAACTGGAAGGTCCACCACACTCCTCCACATTCCATCTTGGATTCCCAGATGTGATCCACGTCTCCCAAATCTGTTGGCATCTCATTGAACCAGTGAGAATGCCCCTTTACTCTTTCGGTTAGGCCATTGGGTGGATCTGGAATAGGAATTCTCCGCACATTCACGAACTCTTCAGGCCGAGCTGTTGGTGGGGCCTCCATTGGCATGGCATCCCAATTGATTGGAGCACCAGAGCCTGCCTGAGAGCTTGCGCCTGCCGCTGTTGCCATGAGAGTAGGTTGCTTATCTGCTGGAAGAAGAAAGGCACATTAGTGTTGCATAGGAAACAAGATGTAATGGTGTTCCCTTCACAATACTAACATGACAATCCCAGGGGTCAGTGGTTAGTGGTGAAGTGTTTGTGATAGGTGTGAGTGGTGATTAAAGGTCAGTGTCATCCTAGATGCATACTTTGGTTATGCAATGGCTCGGAATGCTCCTGTGTTAGTGTGGATGGATTTACAGATTGGGTCAGGGGGTTTAGTACACAGTTTAATTCTCCACACTTTGATAGAGGAGTCGTAGCTCTTAGAGCTAAAGACAGGTGAAGATTTCTGGATGAGAGTGTGATGTATTTGGGACCTTTTGGGTACCCATTTCCAGACATTCCTAGGGTTGATGGGAGTGGGGACAGTGAGAGGTGTAGGTATCTTTTCATTTTCTGAGTTGTTGGCCAAGAGTGCTTGTGAAAGTTGCTTCATCCTAGTGCCTAAAGGTGAAGTAATTTGGGCTCGTAAGCAAGCCTTGGGCACCCATATCTGTCTAGCATTAGGGGTGGCCTTCATTGACTGCTTAGGAACCCAAATAGAAATGGTATGCCTAGGGGTTATCCTAGGGGGCTTCTTCACTTTGTTCCTTGACGGTGAGGCTCGTTTCTTGTCTCCTTGAGAGTCTGCTATTAGATTTGTGGGTTTCCCATCCTTGCGTATCCAGATCTGCTTCGCGCCACAAGATGCTTCGTGTTGCACGGGTTGGCGCTCCTGCCTCTTGATCAGCAGCCTCCTTCGTGTCAAGTGATGTTTGGTCTGCTCGTCTAGAATCTTCCTTGGATCAGTTAGGAACTCCTTATTGGCTCCTGTACCTTCAGTAAGATTGACAATCCTCTGCACCATAGAAGTTTGTACAAGAACAACATTGTTATCTTCATGTGGGTTCCTGGAGGGACCAGGAGTTGATGCCTGTTCTATTGGTTTGAGTGCTTGATTTTCTAATTCAATCATGAGACGGCTTTGGCCTATCCAAGCCTGAAGAAGTCCACTTCTTAGGTTGAGGTTGACTGCGTGATCATAGATCCAGTCTTGGCCTAAGACAAGAGGTTCGGTCAGATCCTCGTCTTCACACACTAGCACTTTTGCTGTCATGAGGACCTCTTGTATGTAGAGGGGAAGATCCACCTCTCCCATGCAAGGGGTTTCAACACCTCCTAATCCTATCAGATATGCTTCTAGGGGTTTTACCTCCAATTGCAGCTGCTGGCAATAAGAAAGCCAAACTGCACTTGTGGCTGCTCCTGAATCAATTAATGCTCTCACGCTTGTGCTGCTGTCTCTTTGTCCTATTTCTAGGGTCACAAAAGGTCGTCGGTCCACTATCTTATGGGTACGTTCACCTGTAGTCTCACACATGGCCATGTGATAGCCTGGAGACTCTTGAGTGTCAGTCATAGGCTGATCCCTCCCTTGTCTCCTCAACTTCATTCGTCTGATACGCTCTAAGGCCTCTGCCTGTGCTTCTTCTCGAATTCGTTTTTCCTCCTCTTTACGTTGCTTAGTAGTATTGAGTCGACTTAGCATTTCCTCCGTGAGGGGTTCCTGATACAGCTTGACTCTGCATCCGTTAATATAGTTTGGGAGCACATCCCCCTCTAAAGTGGCTAGTTGTACTGCTCCACTCGTGGAGATCCTATTGATGATCATAGGGCCGTAGCCTCTCTTTTCTAACTTTCTTGCATGTTGTTTCAAGGTGTAGACTAAAACTAGATCTCCTGCTTTCAAGCCCTTATCCTTCACATGGGCATCAAAGTATGCCTTTTGCCGTTTCTTTGCAGCATAGATGCCTGCTGCTGCTCGTAACCTCGTCTCACCTAAACGTTCTAGATCAAAGATCCTAGAGGACAACTCATGTCCATTCCACTCATGCTCTTGTGCTACCCTTAAAGCTGGAATTAGGAAATCTAATGGTAGCACCGCATTCTATCCGAAGACCATCTGAAATGGGGTAGCATTGAGTACCGTTTTGTAAGCAACTCGGTATGCCCAAATAGCATGATGAAGTTGTTTGTCCCAATCCGAGCGTTTATTATTTACAAGTTTCGTCAATACGTTACATAGGATCTTATTCGTGCTCTCGGCTTGTCCGTTAGCTTGTGGGTGATAGGGGGCAGACTTCTTATGTATCACCATGAATTCTTGAAGGAGATTTTCAATGACCTCATTCAAGAAGTGCGTACCTCTATCACTAACCAACTCTATTGGTAACCCATATCTAGTGAACACATTTTCGAATAAGAACTTAGCCGTCGTTTGAGCATCATTCTTTGTCGTGGCTTTTACTTCCACCCACTTTGTAAGGTAATCTGTGGCTACAATAATGTATTCTGCATGGGAGTTTCTAGCTGGGGGGTTGATGGGACCTACAAAGTCTATACCCCACTTTGAAAATGCACGTCCTCCCATCATTGGCCTTAAAGGCATTTCATCTTTTCTCATCGGATATTGGGCACGTTGGCATGTGTCACATTTCTTCACATAAGTATGTGCATCCATATGAAGAGTGGGCCACCAAAGTCCTGAGAATAGAATGGTCTTAATTACTCTGTCAGGCCCAAAGTGTCCACCTGCAGCACTGCTGTGTGCAGTTTCTAAGACTTTCAAATAGTCTGATTCATGAATGCACAGTCTTAGGTAACCATCCTTGCCTCTTCGATATAGTTTGTCTCCTACTAAGGCATAGTCTTGAGCCTCTTGCTCCATGCTCCGCTTCCTTGCAAGACTAGCCCGATTGGGTAATGTTCCCGATCTCATGAACTCGACCAATGGAGCACTCCACTCTGGGATTAATGACACGTGGTAAAGAGTGGCATGTTCCACTGGGGGTCTCTTCTGGCACACTGGACAATTGTGGATCCACTCTTGTATTTCTTTGTCCATGCTAGGACAATACACTCCTAAACGTTTTAGATTCTGCAATGTTCGTTGTTTAGGGTAGTGATTTCCTAGCAGTCCCTCATGGGCTTGTTGCAACCAACTAGCATGTTCATCATCCTCGACACAACAAGCTAATACGCCCTCGGCATCTTGCTTGTACATACTTCCAGCCAATATTTGATACTTTAGTGATTTTACAATTTCTTCTTGGCTTGTCTTCACATTTTTATTTGCAGGCCCGAAGGTTAGGACTGGTACCAACTTATTTGCCCATTTAGGAACAACTTCTAAATTGAACAAATAAGCATCGGGCAATTCATCAGACACTCCTTGCGGTGGCTCTCCTGAAGTGATGCGAGAAAGATGGTCTGCCCTAAGATGGGTTCTACCTTTCCTGACAACAACTTCAAAGTCGTATTCCATTAGTAAGAGGAACCATCTTACTAAGCGGCCTGTATTGCAAGGTTTATTGACCAAATATAGTAAAGCTTGATGATCAGTGAAAAACTTGAACTTATTGGCCAATAGATAGTGTCTAAACTTCTTCACAGCATATACCATACCTATGCCTTCCCTCTCCGTTGTGGTATAATTTCGTTCAGCTGCATTTAATTGCCTACTAGCATATGCTATCGGCAAATCCAGGTTTCCCTCACCTGTGGGTTGTGCTAGTACACATCCTATTGCATGATTGGAGGCATCTACATGGACATGAAAGGGTTTGCTCCAATCCGGAGTAGTCAATATTGGTGCTGTGCACAAACGTCTTTTCAGCTCGTTGAAGGAATTCTCGCATTCCTCGTTCCACTCAAAATTTGTTAACAACCCATAAAGAGGTTTAGCTATGATGGCATACACGTGGATAAACCTACGGTAATATCCACAATGGCCCATGAAGGCTTGTACCTCTTTAACATTCCTTGGTCTTGGCAACTCCGCTATTGCTCTTACTTTGTCTTCATCTGTTGAAATTCCGTTCTTAGAAACAATGTGACCTAGGATCTTACCTTGTCGTACCATGAACACACACTTCTCTGGGTTTAGACACACTCGATAATCTCTACACTTGTTGAAGATTTGTCTGAGCTCAGGGATGTGGTAACTTCTTTCTTGGGAATGAGCGCATAAATCATCCACATATACTTCTAAGCTCTTTCGCAAGAACTCTTTGAAGACATGACACATGAGCCTTTGGAATGTTGCAGGTGCATTGGTGAGCCCAAATGGCATCACACGAAATGCAAAGATTCCCCATTCTGTGGCAAAGGCTGTTTTGTGTTGGTCTTCGGGGGCAATGGCTACTTGGTTGTAACCTGAAAATCCATCAAGGAAGCTGTAAACTTCCTTGCCTGCAACACGCTCCAATAGATGTTCGGTGATTGGAAGTGGATAACTATCTCTGATCGTAGCGGCATTAACTTTTTTAAGGTTAATGCACACTCGCAATTTCCCATTCTTCTTGGGCACCACTACAATGGGGGACACCCATTCAGTGTGCTCAATCTCATAGATGAATCCAGCTTCAATCAGCCTGTCAATTTCCTCCTTTATTTTGGCTGCATAATTGTCATTATATGTGTAGGGCTTTTGTTTGGTGGGCTTGGCATCAGCGGTCATCGGAATCATATGAGAGCAAATCTCTGGATCTACTCCTTTCAAGTCTCTATAGTGCCATGCGAACACATCCCTATATTCCCTTAATAGAGCTACAAGATCTACTTCTTCTTTTGCACTTAGGTCATCTCCTATGTACGTACATCGTTCTTCGTTCCCTTCAATGGTCACTATAATTTTTTTGGTCTTTTCTTTATTGTCATATGCTTCTCCCACAATGGCCTCTCTCTTAGGCATCCGCACCAAAATTTTTCGGTCTTCCACTTCATATTTCTTGCAATTTTCTGGTACTTCAAACAATGATTCTTCCTCTTCTTGTTTCACTGCTTTTCTTTTCTTCCTCTTTTGACCTCCTTCACTTCCTTTCTTTGAATTTATCGTTTTAATACTCGCGAGGGGTTCTTCTTCTTTTTGGGTTAACACTCCTATGTCTTCTAAGTAGTGTTCCTCTGAGTCAAAGTAAGTATCCATCACAATGGATTCGAGATCATCGTCATTCTCTTCTTCTTCTATGAACTCACTAGGATCACACTCTTCCAACAAGGGCTGACACATGAACACTGAAATATCATAACCCTCCTCATCACAATGGGGTGTCCATTGTTCTTCATTGACTGCAATGTCCATGGTAGCTAAGATTTCTGCCCAACCATGAGGCTCAAATTCCTCATCTGGAAATATCATCGGTGTATAGGCTGGGTCTTTTATTGGTCTATCTCTTGGGGGAGTTCCTTCTTCTCTCGCTTTTAGGCGCTTTTCCTCTTCCTCTGCGACCTTGCACATCCACAAGTGAGTATCTTCATGCAGCCATGATGGATCAGGTGAACTTCTAGAATGCACGGAGATAGAATCTTCTTTCGCTTTGTGGATAGGATTCCACTGTAGGGGTGGTACATCTCTAAAGGTGTAATCCTTCAGATTGACCTTGGTGGTGACCCCTAAGTGCTGTAAGTACAAGGAGTTGGTTCCCCAATCCTGTACTATTTGCAATTGTCGTAGGAAGGGTCTTCCTAGGATCATCTCGTAGACATTATTTTTCTCAAAGTCACATATAGCAAATGTATGTTCAAACTCTACACCACAAGTGGTTAGAGTTATCCCTTCAAGCAATCCTAGAGGTCTTTCAAAATGACCATCTGCCATTTGAAGTTTCATTCTTCTTGGTCTTAAGGTGGGTTTGCCCCATCGCTTCCAGAAGGAGGTGGTCGCAATAGCAACACCAGCACCCGAATCCACAATTGCTTTGGTTGTGTAACCTTGATAGGTGATCAGAAGATAAGTGTTACCTTCTTCACCTTCGCTCATGTCTCCTATCTTGTCGAGAGGTATCTCTGGTACTTTCTGCTTAGGGCCTACTTTTGGCATATTAGAATCAAGTTCTGGAACCTGATCCTTCACATGATTCCAGAGCTCCGGTTTGGCTTTGAGCAGCTCTTCCACAGTGAGATGACATTGAACCTTAGTGTTCTTCACAACATCAGTGTTTCTTGGAATCACTGAGTCTTCATTTCTTACCAATATTGTGGGAGCTTTGATCTGGAGAGATTCAGATTCCCATGGGCCTGTGAAATGAGGCAACTCTTGTAAAGAATTAGATTCAAAATCTAATCTCTCATCCTCTTGTTGCTCTGTTTGATCTCCATAGATAGACGGAATGTCTTGGGGAAATTGATCATGAAGATCATCAATCTCAGGAATAGGAGGGGAATCACCCTTCTCCTTGGCCCATTTCTCTTCTTGTATTTCCCGCAAGAACTCTTGAGAGTACTGTTGAATTGAAGGAGGTATTCCAGCATCCGTGGAATTAGGAACATAAGCTCCCATTGGTGGTGAGCTTCCTCTTTCAACAACTGGTTGAGCCTGTGGAGGTAAAGAAACTTGTGATTTGTTTACCAACTGCTCTAATCTTTCTAGTAAGCCTTGGAAATGCAAATCCGGCTTGACAGAGTTTGTCTGATTGAACTTTTGACTAGTCTCAAGTATAGCTTGAGCTTGTTCTACCATTTTCATGCACATTTTCATCCGTTCAATCTCTAAATCTGCTCTAGGGTAACTCTTGTCTAGGTTTGTAGCTGTTGGCCCTTCTTGAAGTCGAGCCTGGTAGGCCTTGAACATCATGTCCAAGCCTTCAGGAGTGGGGTCAGCTAATACTGATCCTACTCGGGGTGGTGGGTGGGTTACGTGGGGTGTATTAGAGGGTGGAGGAATGGAGGGTGATGGGGATGGTAGTGGTGGAAGTGTGTGGGAGTGCGGTTGAGATGTGATCTCTATGATTTTTGCCTTGGTTTCTCTCAAGCTTTCTTCAAGTTCGTTTATCTTTTTTGCCCATTGCCTTTTCATTCTTTCACGACTATCCTTCCAGGATCTAGTCCTCTTTTTGGTTATGCTCTCTGTTTCACTCACCTCGGGGCTCTTTTCCTGACCAACACCTTGGTTTTGTTGTAGTGCCTGGGCTCTTGTGATCACCTGCACAGGTGCAGTGGAAGTTGTGGAGTCTACAACTAACCCAACAACATTGATAGGAGTGATTTTAGGCATGTTATTAGGGTTCTTTGGGCAATCCCGTAGGAGATGTTCTTTCCTGCAGTCTTGACAGAAACCCTGAATGGTTACTGGTTGAGGTTGTGTAGGGACAAGCAGTGGAATCACGTATAAGGTGATCTCCCTGACACCTGAAGCATGGTCCTCTAGGAAATGGGGGTCGTACCTGCCTCGGTTGAGGTCTAGAGTTGGGGTTTGTGTACATGACATTAGCATACTCAGGTTCCCCACTATTTTCACTTGGGTCCTCATAATAGTATGACTCGTTATGCTCGGGTGACTGCATGTAATAAGCCTGTGGGCTATCAATATGTGTGGAGTCAAAACTATGATCACTTGGATCACTGTCTGATAGCAATGGGGTGACTGGGACTATGGCTCTATTCGGATTTTCTTCAGTAGATGCATATTTCACTGGGATCACATTGGTTGGAGCAGGGGGTTGCTGCACTAGGACTGGTTGAGGTCTCTGCTGCCCTTGATAAGGTGGCTGATAAGTTTGCTGTGGTCTGTTGTATTGTTGTGATGGGTACTGATTCTGGTATCTACCATGTTGTGGGTATGGCTGAGGGTAATTTTGCCTAACAGTTTGTTTGTTATATGGGCAGTCTTGTGCAGTGTAGTTGGTGTACCTGCGCTCTATGGTGCAGTACTGGCTACTAGGATTTGCCTGGGGTTGGGCCATAATGGGACATACACTTGCCATATGGTCACCGCCACAATTGTAACACCGCTTAACTGGGGCAAATCTCGGAATTTGTTTGCTAGAGACACCTAGTTTTCTGGCTACCTTCTCTGCAAGTTCCTCAATGGATGTGGATTGACCAGATGTCAGGTTACTAGAGCTATCAATATCCTTATAGATTTTTGACAGTTCTAATTCCTCACCTAGATTGTCCTCAATGTCTATGCACATGCGCACGCACTCTTCTATCGTTCTGGGGTCCTCCAGATACACATATGACCTGAGCTTGGTGCTCAACAATCCATCTAAGAACAACGCCACTTGTTTGGCTGGTGTGGGTAACTCCGGCATCGGGCATCTCTCCAGGTATTGCCTAAATCTTCTTCCAGCTAGTCTGACCGTCTCTTGAGGTGTTTGTTTGAAGCTGTGAATTAGTGAGGAGGTGTTATGCCTGATTCCACTCTTAGAAAACTCAACGATAAATGCCTCTAAGAGCTGGTTAATGTTTCTGAAATGCCTCTCGTTTAGTGGTTGAAACCACGTAAGGGCAGTGTTCCTAAGGGTTAGACCAAAAGCATTATATTGTGTGAATAGGTCCTCTACCTGTTCAGCTTTCAATACTTGCCGAAATTCTGCCACATGGTCATAAGGGTATCCCGTGCCATCGAAGTAATTCTTCATGGACTTCACCAGTTGAGTCGGTCGCAGTGTCCTAGTGTGTTCTCTCGGCCTTGGCAAAGGAAAATCGTCAGCATTCCTTTGATTCCATGGGGTTCTATGTCTCTCAGGTTCCACTCTATTCCTTTCTGTTCCCGTTCTTTCCCTTCCCAGGGAGTTGGCAAAACTTACCTCAGGTTTGTCTCTACTTCTATCTCTTTGAGCTCCATGAGCTTGGGAGGTCCCAACTCCTTGGTGACCAAAGGACACATTAGACCTTGGTTGGGGAAAAACAAATTCACCCTTCCATGTGTAGGCATGTCTGCCATGCTCGGTGACCATGAAGATTCTCTCTGATGCATTGTCTAGGTAGGTTACTTGGCCTGGGCTATCAGGGTCTTTAAACTCATAGATTGTGAGGGCACTCACTTCCTGAGGTTGAGCAGATTTATATCTCCAAAAAGCCTCATCAGTTTCTCGGTTTAAAAGCAGATCGATGCTTTTATTATCCTGTGGAATCCACTCTGGAGTCATGATTCTGGTCAAGACAGATTTACCACGGGGAGTTCTTGGCTCTCTCTCTAAGTTCCCTTGCTCTATATCACCCATGTCGGTCTCCGCAATCACATTTCCAAACTCATCAGTTCTATCAGGAAGAGTGGTGACTACATATATAGTCCCCTCTTTATCTAGGTATGCTCCATTCTCAAACTTGACTACCGGGTGGTCTAATCCATGGGGTTGATCGGGGTTCTTAATCTGGACCACCGATCTTCTCAGTCCGTCTTCGTAGATGCGAGCACCTAGACGATTCGTCCTGATATATTCCAATTGAGTCTTGTAAGGTCCCTCTGGCTTTTCTAGATAAGCCAACCCTGAACTACCTACTGGTCTCTCCATGTGATAGAACATCTTAGAATCACTTGTTTCTGATCTGGGAGTGTATGGGTAATCACTCAACTGCTGGGCCCAAGACCTGGCAGTGTGATTGACACTAGCTTCAGAAGATCTGAGGCTTTGTCTGTCTCAGCCTAAGTGTCTGCCTGATCTAAGGTTCATATGCCTGATTTATCTACCCCCTTGGACCTAAGCACACTCTCGTTGCAGGTTAATTTGCACCAATCACTTTGTTCTTTTGAGTTGAATATTATGTTTATGGTCTTGTCTGAAATCGCGTCGCCAGGAGTACTTAAGTGAATTTCCGCACTTGATAAGTGATCGATTCCAGTTTACCTTTTGTCCCTTAGAGTTTTTGCACTTAAGGCCTACTTAATTCTTGCACTTGGTTGATTAATACCCTTGGACTTGATTCGTGCCTAACATTGCCCTAATTAATTACCACACCTAAGTCGTACTTAGCCTAGGCTAGGAATTGACAAAGGAGGGTTGAGAGATCTTCCAACCTCAATTAGCTGGTTGACCAGACTGCTACACAAGCCCAGGAAGCCTTCTCCCAAGCTTGGTACTCACCCTTGCTAGCTTGCTTTGGATTGCCTTGAGTGCACACAAAGTTCCTGCAAAAGCTCACCAGTCAGTATAGCTCAATTACCACAAGTATTTGAAAGACACACATCAATATTTTCAATCCCCCTGGAGTAACTCACTGTACCCCCTCAATCTTAGGACCCCCTAGTTCCACCTAAAGGTCAACTTTAAAAATACATGTTCTAAAACTCCGCGTATGATTCTTACAAAAACCAATCGAGGCCCACGTAGGATTCTCAACGAGCTTTCCAACGAGACCAAAATCTCATCAATCGGAGTTCGTATGGTCAAGTTATGACCATTCAGGCACTAAAGGGTCAAACAGGCTCTCAGGGTTCAGGAGATCCCTCTCTGATTTCTAGGTCTTTTGCTCACTTCCAAGGTTCTAAAGTTATACCACGGTGCCTAAAATTAAGCTCAACTACCCTTCAATTCACTCAAAAATAACCCTTAAATTTTTCATGTGTTAAAGGCCGTGTATCGCGATAGGTCGAAGTGTCGCGATAGGTGGGAAGTGTCGCGATAGGTGGGAAGTGTCACGATAGGTGGGAAGTGTCGCGATAGGTCGAAGTGTCGCGATAGGTGGGAAGTGTCGCGATAGGTCGAAGTGTCGCGATAGGTGGGAAGTGTCGCGATAGGTCGAAGTGTCGCGATAGGTCGTGAGGTGTCGCGATAGGTCGTGAGGTGTCGCGATAGGTCGAGGTGTCGCGATAGCTCATGAGTGTCGCGATAGGTCGAAGTGTCGCGATACGTCGTGAGGTGTCGCGATAGGTCGAAGTGTCGCGATAGCTCGAAGTGTCGCGATGGGTCGTGAGGTGTCGCGATAGCTCGTGAGGTGTCGCGATAGGTCGTGAGGTGTCGCGATAGCTCGTGAGTGTCGCGATACCTCGAGGTGTCGCGATAGCTCGGGATATGGTGAATTTTTCTGTTCTGTCTAGTGATCCTGGGAGCTCTAGGCCTGCGCAGTGTCGTGGTGCATTCAGAATCGTGATTGGGTGAAATTTTTGGAGTGTCGCGATAGCTCGAGCTCAACGCCTCGGGGACTGTGCAGATAGATTCTGTACCTGCTAAGCTTGCTGGAGATGATGATGGAGCTGCAACCTGCAAGAAACATGCAAAAACACACAAAACAAGAACACACACGCTCGCTCTCTCTCAAACTCGCACACAACAAATGAGGGAATGATAAGGAAGAGGGAATATGTAGTGGAGGAGGTGGAGGTGGAGATGGAGAAGGAGGTGAAGATGAAGATGGAGATGGAGAAAAATCAGAAATTTACCTACTACTTACCATTCCAACGCGTCCTCTCTACGTCTTACCATCACACGCTCGTCCTCAAAGCTCGATCCCCGGCAACGGCGCCAACATTTGGTGTAGCTCAGTGATGAGTAGCACCTCCTTTAATGTCAATCCGGGAAGACGTGAGGATGGTATGAAGACCACGAGCAAGTGGAAGCACAAGTGCGAGAGTGAGAAGCACACAAGCATGCACACACATATACGCACACGCGCACACACGGCAAGAACAAAGAGAGTAAGACAATGGAATCACTTCTATTGCAACCAAGTTCTCATACAAGCTCAAAACTACAAGAAGCTAGCCCAAAAATGAGCTCTCTAGCTCTATTTATAGTTTTTGACTAGCTTTGACCCTGTCCAGACCTAGTGTCCGGCCTAGTTAAAAATTAGGTTCCACGGCTTATTTGAGGGCTCAAACGAGATCTAAAAATTATGAAAATTGGCAGGCAACTACTTCTAAGGCTCCTCAAGCTCGAGGACTCCTCGGCTTGTACAAAATGGAGCTACAAAAAGGTGAAAATGGTATTTACAGGGGTTTTTAGTGATGAGAATCACTTTTAAATGGTGTAGTGGTTTTGAAAAAAAATAAAGGGTTGCCTTAGTGCTAGATCTGCTTGTATGCTAGTACTTGCTTCTTCTCGTATACGGCCAACAACCTCTGATATTAGTTATGGGCCTACTAAATTTCCAACATATATTAAGCACATACACACTATGTATGCTTCTATGGATATTGCTTTTGTACATCCATGTGGTCATTGATATAGCGGTTATGTTTTTGCATAAAGCCTTTGATGTTGATAAAGAGGGTTCTGGTGAGGTTTTCTTAACTGGGAAACACCCAGATGTTGGGGTCTCTTTAGTGATGTAGCTGGAAGACTCACCCAACCTTGCCATAGGAAATATATGCTAGTTGTTCATAGGTGCTTGATAAGCCAAGTTGGCTTCTTTTGGTTAACTGATTATATGTAGTGGAGTCAATGATTGCCTATGCCGGTTTACATGTCAGTACTTGCAGCTTTATGAGCATTTCACACCGGTAATATGCTCATTTTGCAAAGAAACTATGGCAAAATGTTTCTAGATTTTTGTTTCATCAACTATATAACGATCGATTTACTTCTTGATACACTTATTGGTGTGAGCACATATATTCTCACATAATCTTTTTTGTTGGTCATTATTGTTCATTATTGTTCATTAATCCATTTCTATGGGGACACTCTATTAATTTTCCCATAATTTGACACTTCTTCATCCTTTTTGAGCCTTAGTGGTGTTTTGAATCTTCTAGCTCCCTTATCATTCTAATCAGTTCCCGATCATCCTGGCATCAAAGATCTCAAGCGCATTTAGAGGATCACGGTCTAGTGCCAGTGTTCCCAGGAGGAGCTATAACTTGTAGGGGAAAATCCGATTTTAAGATCCAAAAGTTTGATTGCACAAACTTTGCTCTATGGAAGAATTAGATTAAAGATGTGTTGATTGAGAGGATGCAATGAAGCTAGTAAATGAAATCTCAAAGAAGCCTCTTCACATGGATGAAGATGATTGGGATGAGTTGGATGAAATGGCCAGGTCAACCATTCAATTGCACCTGAGAGATAATGTTTACTTTACAATATTGGACTGCGAAAGTGTAGAGGAGCTTTCGAAGAAGTTATGCAATACATATGAAAAAGCAACGACATCAAATAAAGTATATATGATGAGAAAGTTATATGACGTTCACATGGACACAGATAGTGTTGCTACTCATTTGAATGAGTTTGATGCTATATTTTCTTATTTACAGGCTCTGAAAATGGACATGCATAATGAGATGAAAGCCCTCTTGTTATTATGCACCTTACCATCATCATAGGATAGTTTTTGCACAAGTATTAGCAATAGTGCACCCAATCGTAAACTGGTCTATGATGACATATGTGGAGCACTCTTGAGTGAGGAGATTCGTAGAAAATCTATGGTTGGTACTCATAGTGGAGATGCATATAGTGTTCATGATTCTTACCAAGGAAAGAATCAGCAACAATGTAGGAGCAAGAACAAGGAAAATAATGTCAACAAAATAAGAGTAGAAGTAAATCAAGGAAGGAAGAGGGATATTGAATGCCATTATTTTCATAAGAAAGGACACATGAAGAAAGACTGTTATGCATTAAAAAAATGCTAAAGGTAAAGGGCAAAATGTTGATGGGCATGTTAAACAACTACCTCCACCATCAACTTTGACTGTGAAGATTGAAGAAATTAATGCTATTTCTTATGATGCTGATGTGTTGACAATTGACAGAACTCTACCTACTGAGGCTCTTTTGGCAAATTCTATTTCTCACATGTGGCTGCTAGATTTTGATGCTTCTTTCCATGTGACACCACATAGACAATGGTTTTCTACTTATGCAGCAAAGTCTCTTGGTACTGTGAGACTTGATGACTCTTACCAGTGTGACGCTGTCGAGATTGGAGATATGGTGGTACAACTCATTGATGGTTAAAAATTAACTCTGCATAATGTATGCCATGTACCTCAATTTTCATGTGGTTTGATGTCCATTGGTCAACTTGATGATCGTGGTTACAAGGTGGTCTTCTATGCTCAGTTCTTTTGCATATCAAAGGGCAATATGATTATTGGAAAAGGAAGCAAAGTTGGCTCCCTTTATCCTTTATTTGTATCACAAAAAGAACACCTTTTAGCTGTTATTGAACAACCTATGGGTTGTATTTGGCATGGCCATCTGGGCCATATATTTTGTAGTGGAATGGAAAATCTTTATCATTTTGGCTACTTGTGCTATCTTTCTCTGATTTTTCATTTTTTGAGCATTGTCAATATGGAAAGCAAACTAGGAATGTGCACAAGATGTACATTGACTCTTAAATTCAACCTTTAGATCTCATTCATATAGATGTGTGTGGTCCTATGCCGACAATGTCATTAGGTGGTTCTCTTTACTTTGTAACTTTCATAGATGATGCTACTAGAAAAGTTTGGGTATATCCTATCAAAGCAAATGATGAGGTATTTCCTATTTTCAAAAAATGGCTTACTTCAGTTGGGACTAAAAAAGGAACTAAGCTTAAGGCTTTACATTCTAATAATGGGGGTGAGTATATCTCACATGAATTCAACCTTTTTTATCAGTATATAGGAATTCATAGATAGTTTACAACTCCTTATACCCTAGTATAGAATGGCTTGTTGAAAGGATGAAGAGAACTATTCAGGATAGAGTAGTTTCCATGCCACATCATGCAAAACTTTCATAAGGCTTTTGGGTAGAAGCAATATTGACTATAGTTCATGTGACCAGAAGCAGTACTGACTGTAGTTCATGTGATTAACCTTTCACCTAGTACTACAAAAAGTGGCACAAGAGTTATGGAGAGGAAATCCACCATATTATGATCATCCTTGAGTTTTTGGGTGTGAAACATATGTTCATATACCCAAGAACCTTGGACAAAAGCTGGACCATAAGTCAAAGAAATGCATTTTTCTTGGATATGGTCGAAAAGGCGAATTTGGATATTGCTTATGGGATTTTGAAACACGATCAGTGATCAAAGTAGTGATGTCATTTTCCATGAGTCTAAGATGCATAAACAACCCATTAAGGAGGTTGAAGTGAGAAGAGTGGTGTTTGAGGATACTAGCCCTCCTCTAGTTAGCATGCATAAAAATGCTACACATAGGGATGTTCAAGAGAATATATGATCAGATCAGTCCACAAATGTTCCAGTTCAACAACCATTGAGAAACTGCACGTCTCACATCCACTTGATAAATATGTTCCAGGTTTGGATTTTGTTATGTTAATAGATGTGATGAGCCTTCTTGCTACGGAGAGGCCATGCAGATAGAGGATCATGTCAATTGGGAGTGTGCCATGAAGAGTGAGTTGGATTCTATTCACAAGAATAGTACTTGGGATTTAGTACCTTTGACAAAGGGAAGGGAAGCTTTACCATGTAATGGGTATATAAACTAAAATTCACATCAGATAGTGCTTCTCCAAAGTATAGAGCATGACTTGTTGCAAAGGGTTTTACGGAACAACATGGTGCTGATTTCGAAGAAATCTTCTCTCCCGTGGTCAAGATGACTACTCTATGAATGTTGCTTGGATTCCTTGCAATGGAGGACTTAGAGCTAGTCCAAATGGATGTGAAAACTACTTTCTTGCATGGAGATCTTATAGATGAGATCTATATGGAACAACCATAGGGTTATGTAGTTTCTAGCAAGGAAAGTCTAGTTTGTAAGTTGAATTTGAGCTTATATGGACTTAAACAGTCCCCTAGACAATGCTACCAAAAGTTTGATGCTTTTATGAAGTCTCAAGGTTATTCTCGAAGCAATGAGGATCATTCTCTCTACACAAAGAGATGCTCAGATGTCAGCTCAATATGCTTGATACTTTATGTCGATGATATGTTGATTGCTGGGAAGTCCTCTTATGGCTTGCCAATTCTCAAAAAGACATTGAGTGAAAAACTTGATATGAATGATTTGGGAGATGCCAAATATATTCTTGGCATGTGCATTACTCATGATAGGAGTAAAAGATGCATATACTTGTCTCAAAGTGACTACATATCCAAAGTACTTCAGAGGTTCAAAATGTAGGGTGGAAAGGCATTGAGTACACCTTTACCCGCATATGTAAAATTGAGCTAGGAAAATTGCCTCAAATGAGATGAGGAAAAGGAATTCATGAACAAAATTCCTTATCAGTCTACTATTGGTAGTCTCATGTATACTATGGTAGCTGTGAGACCAAACATTGCATTTACAATGGGAGTTGTGAGTAGATATATGTCTAATCCTGGAAAGAAGCATTGGGAACGATCAAGATGATTTTGAGATATTTGAGTGGAACTAAGGACAAGTGTCTATGCTTAGGTAGAGGGAAAGCATCCATTATTGGTTACATAGATTCTGTCTATGTTGGTAGTGTAGATAGTCATAAATCTACATCAAAGTACATTTTTCATTTTGTTGGAGGTGCTATCTCTTGGAGATCTCATCTTCAAGAATGTACAGCTATTTCCACCATAGAAGTAGAGTATGCTCCAACAAGTGAGGCATGTAAGGAAGCATTGTGGCTTTCTCGTCTTGCTTGTGATATGGGTCTACCTCAGCATGTATCTCGTTTGCTTAGTGATAGTCAGAGTGCCATTGCATTGGCTAAGAATTTGGTCTATTATGCAAAGACCAAGCACATTGAGGTGTGGTATTGCTTCATTAGAGATCGCTTAGACACTAAGCACATTATTCTTGAGAAGGTTCATACTCGAGATAATGTTGCAGATGCTTTGACTAAAGCTCTACCACAAGATAACTTTTGATACTATTTTCACTTGATGGGGGTTACTTGATTCATGATCTTACATTGTTACTTGCATATTGTGTAACATAGCCATAACAGTGGGGAGTATAGTTTGTATACTTACACTCAAGTATTCTTTATCATTCTTTATTTTTCTCCCATAGTCACTTTGGCCATATTGGCCCTTCAGTGGGAGATTGTTATTGTTAGTGTCCATGTGAAAGGCCAAATGGCCACTGAACACTTTTACACATGTTCTTTAATAAAAAAATATAGTGGCCTAGTCAGCCATAGATCTAAGTTTGACCACATTTGTACAACCTAAGAAATCTATCTTTGTGGTCCTTGCGTACTGTGTTTTCTGCATATTCTGTAGCCTTTATGCACAGTACTGTATGCAGCGTTTGGAGCTCAGTTTTCTACTCTGAGGGTATCATAGTCAAGCTCTCAAGAAAGAGAAACTAGCATGGTGCATCGCCATTGAAATACTTCAATAAAGACTTTTGACTTTGCTTTGAGTGGATACACCCATGCATGCTCGGAAAAATCATCAACAAAAGTCATGAAGTGAAGGTAGTTCCCAAAAGACGGTGTCTGCATAGGACCATAGACATCATTGTGAACAAGCCACAATTCTTGAGTATCTCAAACTGAACCATCTTTTGGGAAGGAGGAGTGCTACATTTTTCCCAAAATACACCCTTCACAAAGATGTTTACAAGGTGCCTCAAGTTTGTGTAGAGAGGACATCGTTTCAAATTTCTAGAGGCATAGCACACTAGCATAATTCAACTAACAAAGCATGCATGCCAAAGCTTTGCATTTGACATAGCCTGAGAAAATTGAACTACACATGCTGAATCATTCACAAATTTTGTATAATATATGAGCTTATACAACCCACGAGATAAAATGTTGGAAGCAATAATAACATTGCTATTTGACAGATCATGAACTCTACATCTCTCATCTAAAAATTTCACAACCAAGATGATCTTGGATAACTAAAAATTTGAAAGAACTACCATCCGACACTAAAGGATTTCTCTTGATCCTTGACACAAACAAGATAGCTAAAAATCTTGAATACTGAAGCTGATAAAGGATTTCTCTTGATCCTTGACACAAACAAGATAGCTAAAAATTTGAAAGAACTACCATCCGACACTATTCAAAATGATCTTACCAATTCCCATTGCACGATAAGAGGAGTTGTTAGTGCATGTGGAAATATTCCTTGTAGGGGTAGGCTCAAGTGAACTGAAGAAACTTCACTATGGGGTAATATATTTGGTTTTGTCATTTTCAATGTCTCAAACATCTAAGTCTACTATAGACATACACTATTTATGAAAAGACGAGTCATAACTGCAAACAATAGCAAACGGCTATTTTTCATTCTACAAGAGATTAACAGATTTTGTTTTAGGTGTAGAGGCCTCTACAACAACCATTCTGACCTTAGAAAGGTAAAGATCCCTTGTACCCTAACTTTAGAAGAACTGTTGAAGGTTAAACCACATTTGAAGGAGAAATTGAACAGTCAACGAGACCAAGATGGAAGAAAGAGAGATATCTGATGAAGTAAACACAGTAAAGATCCCAATGGATAAGGTAGGAGATTTTAGTGAGGGAGATGAAGGAAACACTTGCCTTCCAATTACTTTCCGGGGTTATACAACCAAAGCCATTTTAGATTCAGGAGCTGGCGTAGGCATTGCTACTAGAGAAATTTGGGAGAAATGGGGAAAACCAGCTTTAAGACCAACGCGTATGAAGATACAAATGGCTGACGGACACACAGAAAGACCCTTGGGATTATTGGAACGAGCAGTTTTCACCACATGCGGAGTGGAATTTGAACACACCTTAGCAATATGTCAATTTGAAAGGGCGAGCAACTATGAAATGATACTTGGGAAACCTTTCATGAGATAGCTAAAGGTTGTGCAAGATTGGGGAAAAGATGCTGTATATCTACAACATGAAGGAACCACCACGAGAATAAATCTTCACAATTATACATATCAAGATGTTCCCCCCTTACAATGGAATCAAATTCATAAGGAAGAAGACGATCAATCAATTCACAGCATAGGTTCTAGTGACCAATCTTGGATGAACGAGGACACTCACCTATGGATATGCCAAACTGCCAAAAAGGAAGAGGATAGGAGAAAGGGATGGCAACAAAGGCAAGGAGTAGCTAGGTCTGTGCAAGATCCAGCTTACATGCCTCAAGTCTTGTTGGATGAAGAGTTTGAACCCCATGGTTGGATGGAGATTTTAGCGACCCTCGATGTATGTGTGAACGAAGAAGTAATAACTATGAATGAATGCATTGACGAGGAAGGATACAACGTTAGTCTATATGTAGTAGTCCTTCAGGAGGCTGAAGAAGGACAAGTGATAGAGAAAGAATGGAAGGAGGACTATGAGAGCATTGAGATGAAGCCAGAACCAATGGAACCTGAGGATGAAAATAAAAAAATAAGCGTCACAGCTAACGAAAACAACCAGGAACCTACACAGGAAGAAGAGCGGGAGTTAGATAAAGAGCCAGAGAATGAAGAAAACAAGCCACAAGATCAGTTTGAAGTGCCAGCTCACTTCAAAAAATATGAAGTAGAAGAGAGAAAAATTGCTATTCAAATGCCTAAAAGAGAGGCATAGCCAGGAATAGCTTATGACAATAAAGAACAAACCAAGAAGATAGTAGTAACGTTAGAAGAAGGAGAGGAACGATGTACTTTCATAGGACAGGATGTCTCAATGGAGGAAGAACAAGAGTTAATACGCCTCATAACGGAATATCGAGATGTCTTTGCCTGGACCTATAAGGACTTGAAAGGAGTAGATCCCTCTATATGTGCCCATAGAATCCCCATGACATCATAAGCCAAACCTTCTAAACAAGGACCGTATACATACAATGATGTGTATTCATCAAAGATAAAGGAAGAGATAGATAAGTTGCTGGATGCTGGATTCATATATGAGATTAAGCACACGGAATGGGTGTCACCTTTGGTGGTTGTACCGAAAAAGAATGGGAAATTAAGAGTGTGCATCAATCTGAAGAAAGTAAATGCCGCTACCATAAGGGATAGTTACCCATTACCCATTACGGATCATCTGTTGGAAAGAGTGGCAGGGAAGGAAGTTTATAGTTTTTTGGATGGCTTTTCAAGGTATAATCAGGTAGCCATTGCTCCTGAGGACCAACACAAAACCGCTTTCGCCACTGAATGGGGAGTATACGCCTTTAGAGTCATGCCTTTTGGTCTAACTAATGCCCCAGCCACCTTCCAAAGATTGATGTGCCATGTATTCAAAGAGTTCCTGAGAAAAAGTATGGAGGTATACGTGGATGATCTATGTACTTATTCAGCTATACGATTAGAGCACATCCCGGAACTAGAAAAGATCTTTGCCAAGTGTCGACAATACCGAGTATGCCTCAACCCAGAAAAATGTGTCTTCATGGTTCGACAAGGAAAAATATTAGGACATATTGTCTCTAAAAATGGAATTTCAACTGATGAAGACAAAATCAAAGTAATTCTGGATTTACCAAGACCAAAGACTACTAAAGAAGTACAAGCATTTATGGGACACTGTGGATACTACCGAAGATTTATACATATGTATGCCATAATTGCTAGACCTCTCTATGCACTCTTGACTCAATTTAATTGGACCGAAGAATGTGAGAAAGCCTTCAATGAGTTAAAGAATCGATTGAGTTCATTACCGATCCTTCGAGTACCTAACTGGAGTAAGCCATTTCACATTCATGTGGATGCTTCCAAGTTTGCCATTGGTTGCATCTTAGCTCAACCTGCAGATACAGGAAAGCTTGACCACCCTATAGCCTATGCCAGTAGACAATTAAATCAAGCAGAACGCAATTATACCACCACTGAGAGAGAAGGCGTAGGGATGGTGTATGCAGTGAAAAATTTTAGACATTACTTGTTGGCAAACAAATTCAAATTCTTCATTGATCATCAAGCCCTACTGTACTTAGTCAATAAACCTTGCAATACAGGAAGGCTAGTACGATGGTTCTTATTTCTAATGGAATTTGATTTTGAGGTAGTAGTCAAGAAAGGAAATACCCACGTAAGAGCAGATCACTTATCAAGAATGACCCATGGAGAACCACCCATAGGAGTACCCGATGATCTGCCAGATACATATCTTTGGAAGTATGTCCCCAATGGGCAGAAAAGTTGATCCCTATACTCACGCATGGACCTAAAGATGGGATCACACCAAACCGAACCCAAGACCTATGGAAGACTAAAAACCTTCATATAATTGCAGGAAGTTTGTATCACCAAGATTCAAGTGGATTGCTAATGAGATGCGTTGAAGAGGAGGAACAGGAAATGTGGCTTCAGAAAGCACATGTGAATCAATGGAAAACTCATTTGAATGCAAACGGAACATGGCAAACCCTGAGGAGATTAGGCATATATTGGCCAACCATGTAGAGGGATGCGCATAACTATGTATCAGCATGCCAAACCTGTCAAGAACAAAATCCAGAAGAGAACTCTACTCTATGCTACTCCACAGTAGCACCGAGATGGAGCATGCCTCTGGTAAAGTTCTTAAAGACCCAAGAATACCCAGAAGGAGCCACTATAGCAAGGAAACGTGCACTTGTAGAACAAAGCAAGGATTATGCCATTATAGGAAAACAACTTTTCAAGTGAGGGAGAGATAATCAATTACGAATGTGCATTCATGAAGACAAATATCTTGCTGTTTTAGAGATGGCACATACGGGAGCTGCAGGAGGGCACTTCTCTGCAGATAAAACAACAAAAATGATCCTCTTTGCTGGAATGTGGTGGCCAACTCTACATCAAGATGTCATAACATATGTGCAATGATGTGATACTTGTCAACGGACAAAATACCCAATTAGAAGAGATGAGATGCCACTGAGACCCATGATGAGTGCCAAAACTTTCACCAAATGGGGAATAGACTTCATAAGACCTATTAGCCCACCAGCGAAAGGATCCCATGCCGAATATATAATTGTAGCCACAGACTATCTGACCAAATGGGTTGAAGCCAAAGCGACCAAGAAAAATGATGCAAGAACTACGACCAAGTTTCTCTTTGAGAACGTTTTCACTAGATTTGGACTACCGATAGAAATTGTGAGTGATAGAGGTACGCACTTTGTGAATGAAGTTATAGAAGCCTTACTGAATGAATTCTTGGTAATTAATAAAAAATCAGCTCCATATCACCCACAAGCCAATGGACAAGCTGAAAGCTCGAATAAAATCTTGTGTACAGTTCTCACAAAAATTGTTAACAATGGTAGATCGGATTGGGATAAGAAATTACATCATGCTCTATGGGCATTTCGTGTAGCTTACAAAACTGCCATAGGCACTACTCCTTTTAACTTAGTATATGGACAAAATGCTATTTTGCCAATTGATTTCTTAATTCCCACTCTCAGAGTAGCAACCACTTATGAGTGGACGGGACATGAACTATCAGCTCAATTGGATCAAATAGAAAAGCTTCACGAAACTAGGTTACAAGCAGTAGCAGGCATTTATGCTGCTAAACGGCGACAGAAAGCCTACTTTGATGCTCACATCAAGGACAAAAATTTGAAGGAAGGAGATTTAGTCTTGGTATATACGTTGAAACAACACGCTAAGAAGTTGCAGAAGAGAGGATATGGCCCATTAATCATCAATCGCATATCGACAAGTGGAGCCATTAGCTTAGCAACCCTAGATGGAGAAGTATTACCAAACTATATCAGTGGATGTCGAGTGAAAAAATATCTAGAACCGTTGACTGAAGAAACAATGTCACGATTAATCAAGGGCAAGAATAGACGCATCGAAGAGGAAAGGATACGAGAAGAAGCGAGACAGGAAGCACTAGAACGAATAAAGAAACAGAAAGAGTGGATGAGAGAGCGAGATGAGAGATATCGATTAGGAGAAGAACTCATCCCAATGGCTAATTTTAGAGCCACTAAAAACCTAGGTCCACAGAGAACGCAACCATATTTAAATTTGGGAGTAGGTAAAACGGAGTACCACTTGGTGGATGCTCTCGTTGACACAGGAGCTACCATAAGCTGTATCAAAATTTCTTTGACCCAGAAACTCAAGGAGGAATTACGTCCATCGATGGCACAATTGATAGGAATAGGAGGAACGATTACTCAATGCATGGGTGAAATTACCTTACCTCTGCATCTTGGCAACAACACTATGGAACAGAAGCTATTAGTGTGTCATGATCAGGATTTAAGAGGTAGTGTTAGGTCAAGACTGGATTTACGAATATGAGGTGACCATTCAAATGGCTTTAGGATACATCTCGGCCAGGATAGGACATCGTGAGGTATTCAGTTTGCTAGACGAACGACCAAGCAAAGCCGCTAGTATAGAGCAAAAAGTTCATTCCAATGAACAAAGTCATGAGTGTATGTTCACTAGCACTATAGAAACCCCTTCGTCAAGTACTTCATGTGATGACACATTGAATTCTGCTTGCATTCCATCTTCTAGTATAGAAGGTCACAAGAGTGTAAATCAATCTGAAACCAACCTCAGTGACGCACCATGCACAAGAGCGACCAGTCCTCTGAGTAATTCAAGGTCTGTACCTATTAGAATATACCCTATTCCATACACCAACCAAGCGTGGGTAAGAAAGGATCAAAGGGATGAATATCTTCAACAATAGAAACATCTTCGACGTCAGAGCAACCAATCAAGTAAGAGAGCAAATCATTTCGAGCTCCAAAGTCCACGACGAATTGCCAGGATATGGATTCCAAGGAAAGTGGTAGCCACTCAACCGGATCGATCGCAAATATGGATTCCTAAATCATGTGCTCCAAAGAAGCTAAACCGAAACGATGAACCTCAGCATAAGAAGAACCAACATGGTCTAAGGGCAAAACAGCCAAAGAGGACTAGCTACAGGAAAAAAAGGAGTCTGCAGTCGCTACACAAGCCAATCTGAGATTCACAAAGCAGATAGAGCAGACGTACAACAAGAGAAGAACCACATTCATCAGGAATGTTCGGGATGCAATACGTCCCAACAGAATGAAGAAGATTTGGATGCCAAAAGACAAGACAAACTGCATGCATCATCCAACTACTTCCAGTTGCACACACTTGGAGTTATCAGGACCCAAAGTATGCATGATAGGGCCACATTACAAGGCCAAGCATTCGGCACATCTTTCTTTTCTTTCAGGATAGTCGAGCACATTTTCCTCTTGGAAAATAGGAGAGCACTTGTACATACATTAAGAAAATTACTCAAAACATAATAACCGCTTCGGCTATGATCTAACTTTTCTGTTTTTCTTTTCAGATAAAAACATAAAAATCTATAAAAATTTTTGAAAAAAATCCAGGTATTACCTTTCTCACACCCACGGGAAAGGGACGACACCATTCACTCGGAGCAAGGTCAAGCGTATGACGAACAAATAAAGGAGGATTTCTAAGAATATAAGGCCACTAATTCATACTCTATATTGAGTGCAGATGGCATCCACTAATTCTGAAGCTACGCAAGAGGAAGAGGTCCAGCTTCTTCCACTCGAATCTATAACAAAAGCAAGAGGACATTGGTTTCGGGATGACCAACCAGTGTTAGACCTCATTTTCATGGCCACTATCAAGATCATGGATAGGGATCACTATTTCCCTATCATGTCGCAAGAGTTCAAAACTATAATACAAGGATTACCGCATATCGAAGATGTATGGACACAGGCAGGCCTAGAAGCATTCCTCAAATTGCCGATTTATCTACTAGATTTTCAAAGGTGTACACAAGTAATGAATACACTGCAGCCTGCAGCAACAAAGATATCAGTTCCAGAAGCACGAGTATTGGATAAAGTAGCAACATGGAAAACTATTCAATTCACACATGAACTAATCAACAGAGCCTTCGGATGGAATCAAGACGGAATCACTAATGTCAAAGAGGAATGCCATGATCCTAAAAAGAGGTCATTTTTAGATATCAACAGGACTGATATTGAAGAGGCTGTTCGCCTGGTGCACCAACATTTTTGTTTCCCCAGTATGCACAGATATACTGCACCACAAAAGATTGTCGTATAGCTACTCTCGCATGCAATGAGACAAGTGGGAAATAAAGTAAATATGACAGGCTATGTCCATGAAAGATTATTTGAAGCCCAAAAGAAGTGGGGCCAGAAGAAGTTTCTAAATGGGAGTTCAGCTTTAACATTACTTATATATGAAGCTCTTGAGATGAAAAACTGCTTACGTGCAATGCCAACCTCAGAAGGCCTAGCCAAATATGCTAAATCCGCTACGGTCCCCAAGAAAAAGAAAGTAGTTGCTGTTATTGAAGAAGCAGGAACCAGTTCACAGAAAATTGGTCCTAGAATGTCCGGATGTGGCAGACGTAACTGATCTGCATGGATTGCTTGTTCTACTGCGAATAGATGTAGCAAATTTGTGGGTCTGGGAATGAAGATTTCGGAATGATATTCCCAGAATCCCGTAGAGAACATTTCCTCAAATGTCTGCTTGAAGCATGCGGGTAAGTACTTTATTCGTGCATGCCAGGCAAAGATTATAGTGACCGAGGGAGTCTGGCTCATGTCGTAGACTAAATCCTTGTTACCTTGAGAGAATCCAGGGGCAGAGATGTATGGAGCTTGTACATTCCGAAAGGTTTTGAAGACAATGGTCATGAGCTCGAATATCTTCATACACATTTTTGCTGCTATGTCAGGTACATTATTTAGACGTGTAGACTAGTGCCGAATTGTTGATATCATGTAGGCTACGGTTGGGGTCCCTCGAGGTGGAGCAAAATATGGATAGTTAACCCAAGCCGAGCATTCTTTATCGTTGCGTACCTTGATTGCAAATGCTTGCCAGGATCTGCGACGTACCACTGGGCAATAGCATGGATTATACTTGATATATAGTGGCATGGTTGCCCAGGTGCTCATCATCTCTGGGTAATCGGTTAGTAGACGTGCACGCCAATTAGGTTGGAAGATCGAGCCAGCACGTGCATCTGTCGGTAAATCCCCTAGCTCAAATTGAGTGGCGAATGTGGGCTCCTTCCCTGTATGTCTTTTGACTTCTGCATTATAATCGTGTAGTAAGACAAAATAAGGCATGTATTGCGACTCTGATGTTGTGATTAACCGTTGATGGGATAAGTTTTGAAAGTAGGAAGACCGAAGGACAGTTTCTTCCAGATTTGTGAGAGATTGCATTTGCACGGCCACACGATCATCATGTGTCTTACCCACTTTCTCGACCCTTTTGACCCAATCTGGAACTTGAATTTCTAAAGTGTCTTGTCCTTCTTCTGTAGTTCGACCACCGGGTGTCGGCATAGGCTCGTATGGTTCTTCATAGCTGTCATCGACAGGGATTTCCACTACTGTTTCAGGTTCTGGTTCTTCAATGGGCGAGGGTGGCCTTTCATATGGTAAGAGGCGTGCTTGGAGTTCTGCCACCTGTTTCCGGAGGGTCTCTACTTCTTCTGTAGAGTGTTGCAAGATTGCCGGCTCCTGTTGAGCTGTGGGGACACTGGCTATCTGTTTCTTTAGATCTGCACATTCAGTCTCTAACTTTTCATATGACTCCAAGAAATTTGCATGCTCCTCAAGTAAGATGCGAATGTCTTCCGATGGGACTGCTCTATATCTGATAAGGCTAATGGTTGCTCCTACAGTTCCTTCCATAGCCGCTTCAAAGTTGTCTTGGTTTTGTTGTTGAAGTCTCTTGTTCTCTTCTAGTGCTGCTGCCATATGCTTCCTTAATAGCCCAATGTTGCGTCTGAGTGTAGCATTAGATATCATTTGCGCTTGGAGCACTGTTTCTAATTCCTTGACTGCTTGGTCATCCACTGTTAATGTCTTTGATTCCAGTTCGGAGTGAGCCTGCTGTAAGGTGGTATGCTCGGTTAGGAGCGTTTGGTAGTCAGCTTCAAGAGTGGTGACCCTAGCTTGCAGACGTTGAGATTCTGCCTGGAGGGCCGTAGTGCGTTCTTCCAATTGATGGTATTCTTGTTGTAGTTGATGTGCACACTGAAGTAAGGTGTTGAACGTTCTATTTACATTATGAGATGCAAGGGGAAAAGTTTGAAGTGCAGGGGAGGTGGGATTGGGTAGGGGGGTAGTGAATGCTGTGTGTGCCAATGATGTGAGTGGTGAGGTGGGGGGTAAGGGAGGGGGAGATGGTGGAATCGTGGGGAGAGGTGCTGTGGTTGATGAAATGTCCATTGGGTCAGACAAAGTGGTGTGTACAGGGGCTACCATGTAGGTGGGTATGGTAGGTGAAGTGAGTGTGGTGTTCGTGTAAATTGATGTCGTTGCGAACATCGGGGAAATGTGCCTCTGAAACATTGGAGAGCGAATGAACTGCTCCACAAAGGACGGGTATTGGGGTGGTGAGGTCAGGTTGAAAGAGGGGTAGGGGCCAGATGGGAAGTGAGGGTCATGGCATGGAGGTGCCCGTAGTGGGGAATAGGCTGGGAAACACAGGGTGCCTTCGGTGGGTGCTGGGTTTCCAACTACACTTGGAATTATGGGATGGCGAGTCATGGGTTCGGAGGATAGAAGGGATGAAGTGTACAAGGGATTGGTGACGAAGGAGAAGAGGGTGTCTTGTGAGGTGGGTTCTCGAAATGAGAATGATTTGAATGAGGATGGGTTATAAGTGAAGGTAGAGGTGATGACCGTCGTTTCTTCCATGGTGGGAGGTGGTGGTGGGGGTGGAGAAGGTGGTGATGGAGGATGCTGGGGTGAGATGGGTGATGTCTGAAAGGTTTCGGCAGAGAGGTCAGTGGTGGTTGTGGGGGTAGCTGTTGTTTCAATGGGTACTTCTTGTTCTGTGACGGGTATCCTGATAGTCTTACCTGCTCGTGGTAACGTGTCAACTCTGCGTTTGTCATACCTCACGGACTGGCGGACTGTAGTGTGGACAGCCTCCGGAACTCCTAAAGATTCTGACACTAATTTGAGGGTGTCAATGAAATGTTGGTCCACCCCCTCATCTGATAGCATTTCTTGCATCAAAGCTTGACTTGATACAAGAGAGAGTTGATGCCTTTCTTGTACTGCTTTGATTGTGTCGTATAACCTTCGTAGTTGAGCTGTATATGCTGGTGCACCTACAAGTTCTGGCACTTCTTGTTGCTCATCTTGATGCTCTTGATCATAATCCTCCTCATCTTCCTCCTGTTCTTCATCTCCGTCATCCTCTTCATCCACTTCAACTGTGGTGACAGGTGCTTGGGAGGTTGTGGCCTGCGTTTGCACGTTCTCCACTTGTTGTGCCTCTTCTGCCTCCAGCTCTACATCTTGTAATAATTGTTCGAAATCTTCATTAGTGAGTTCTTCCAAAGGTGCACCACTGGGAAATTCAAGATCGGTTGGGATAGGAGGGAATATCAAGGTGGAACCATCGGTGCTGCATCTTGGAAGTCGGAGTGTGAATGGTCGGACTCTTCGGGGTGGAGGGGTGACATCTGGTGTTAGGGTGGCTCCACGTGGTTGAGCACATGGGACTTGGACAGTGCCTCTCATCTTCTTAGAAGGGGGTCCAGTGGATGTCTTGCCTCTAAACTGCTCTACACGATTCCACATTAGGGCCCGTTGAATAGGAATGTCATAAGCCAAACACCTATAAATGATTCTCGTCAGAGCACAGCAACCATATAAAACCTGTTTCCGCGGCCATCGTTTGTGAGCTAGGTGTATCTGATCAATTATCCAGTGGGGTAAGTTGATGGTGAGGCTCTGTGTCTCTGCCATATACAAACTAAACCAAATCTTTTTGGGCGGCATGGTGAATCTATCTTGTGAAGGGAAAGCAAAGTGTTGCATGCACATGCGAAGGTGTATTGCAATATTAGGCGTCATGGACACCATGTCCTTGAGTTTGGTGAGACTTCGATTCTTCATGTAATCCGGTACTAGGGTTTCCTTCTCTGTAGGAATATGCATTCCGCGCATATCTAGAGCCTCTCTCACCAAGTTGTTTGATAGCCTGAACCTCTTGAGCTCATTCCCCTTTGTCAGAGATGGAATCACAAATGAGCTTGCACCTTTTGGGTTCTAGTTTGGAGTCAAGGTGTTGATGAGATAGTAGCATTGCATGAAGTCAGGCTTTGGGAGCCGTGCACTGAAATATGCATTCAATCCTGCCTTTTCCCATATCGAACGTAGACCTTCTGCATTTTGTAATTTCTCGATTTCTCTTGTAAAGAAATGGTATCTGCCTTGCTTCCCATTGAAGTCCAACTCTGATTCCCATAGGTACGTTCCTTCACCCAAGGGTCCTGCCACCTCAGTAAACCAGTGGGAAGTTTTTCCTACGGGCATGGTGTGGCCACGCGGAGGGTCCGCAATAGGTATGATTTTGATGGCCTACAATTCTTCTGGTCTTTCATTTGTCTCAGGCAAAACGGGTAAACTGTCTAAGTCCACCACTTGCGGGCTTGTTTCTGTGTGAGAGCTAGTTCTTGCTGCCTCAGCCATGTTGAAAACTTCACAGCTGGTTCTGTGAGAATATATGAATAAATGTTAACATTGCAATGGACACAAAAATGACACGGTGTCCCCTGTTACAACATTAACCTAAAGTTCGGGAGAGGTTAGGGGTTAATAAGTGCTCGGTGCTAGTGTGTGTAGTTAGAAATTGGGTAGACCTACGAGCTAAGCGGAATGATGTGATGTGACAGTGAAGTAGTTAGTAAGTGGACATGGATTTACAATTGGGGTCCGGGGGTTTATTACAAGTTTTAGGTTGCCAAATGCAACAGATAGGTTTTGAGTTTGACTTTGTGGAGGCTCTGGAAAGTGTGATAGGGTATTTACTTGAAAAAGGGGGCTGTTTAAGGACCCATCTACGAGTGAGTCTGTGCGTGCTTCTATGTGGTAGTGTGTTCGAGTGTATCAGACAAGAGTGGGTGGCGGCTGCTTGAGTGAGTGAACCCTGTCGTGTATGATGTGAATTGTGTGGGGTTATTTGACCCCGCAAGCAAGCCTTAGGCACCCAAATTTGTCTTGATTGTGGGTCAGCCTTCATCGACTTCTTGGGTACCCAAATGGACTTCACTTTCTCAACAGAGGTTATAGGAGTCCTCTTATTAGCATCAAGTCGTTGATTACTAATAGGAAGTTGAGACCGTTGCTGCGACTTAGTTACGGTCGGCAGCTCCTCTTTCCGCACCCACATTTGTTTCATCGGCTGAGTTGTTCTGCTTCGCGCGTTCTTTTGGTCTCTTGCCTGGAGAGTCTTCAATGATTGATCTGCCCTTAGTTGCTGCCTCCTTCTGGCCTTTGGAAAAGAAGGGAATTCCATTGTGGTTCTGACTCCTTCTTTGAGATCTTCATTCTTCTGCATCACATAGCCTTGGACAAGAACAGCATGGTCAACTTCATGTGCACCCCTGGAGGGACCAGGAGTCCGTGTCTTTTCTAGTTCCTTGAGTGCTCCATTATTTAACTCAATTGTAATTCTAGTCTGATTCACCCATACCTGAAGAATTCCACTTCTTAGGTTTAAGTTGACTGCTTGGTTATAGATCTAGTCTTGACCCAAGACAAGGGGTTCAGTGAGGTCCTCATCTTGACACACTAGTACTTTAACTGTCATTGCCTCATCATGAATATAGAGGGGAAGTTCCACCTCGCCCATGCAAGGGGTTTCCACGCCTCCCAATCCTATGAGATATGCTTCCACAGGATTGACAGTTAATTGCAACTCTTGACAGTAAGACAATTTAATAGCACTAGTGGCTGCACCTGAGTCAATCAAGGCTCTTACAGTCCTTGCACTCTTTCCTTGTCCTATATCTAAGGTTATGAAAGGACGTCGATCAGTTATCCTATGTGAGCTAACACCTGAAACTTCACACATAGCTACGTCATATCCTTGATCTGCATATGCATCTTGCCTAGGGTGCTCTCTACCTTGTCTTCTTAATTTCAATCTCCGTATGCGCTCTAGGGCTTCTGCTTGAGCTTCTTCTCGAATTCGCTTTTCTTCCTCTTTGCGTTTCTTAGCAGTGTTGAGTCGACTTAGCATTTCCTCTGTGAGAGGTTCCTGATACAACTTGACTCTGCATCCGCTAATATAGTTTGGGAGAACATCACCCTCTAAAGTGGCTAGTTGTACTGCTCCACTCGTGGAGATCCTATTGATGATCATAGATCCGTAGCCTCTCTTCTCCAGTTTCCTTGCATGTTGCTTCAATGTGTAGACTAAAACCAAGTCGCCTGCCTTTAAACCTTTATCCTTAACGTGGGCATCAAAGTATGCCTTCTGTCGTTTCTTAGCTGTATATATCCCTGCAGCTGCTCTCAATCTTGTTTCTCCTAATCGTTCAAGGTCAAGAAGTCTAGAGGAGAGTTCATGACCCGTCCATTCATGCTCTTGTGCCACTTTCAATGTAGGTATCAAAAAGTCTAAAGGTAGCACAGCATTTTGACCAAACACCATTTGAAAGGGAGTGGCTTGGAGTACCGTTTTTTAGGCAACTCGGTATGCCCAAACAGCATGGTGTAGCTGTTTGTCCCAATCAGAGCGTTTATTGTTCACTAATTTCGTCAATACATTGCATAAGATCTTGTTGGTGCTCTCAGCCTGGCCATTTGCTTGAGGGTGATAGGGGGCAGACTTCTTATGTATTACCAAGAATTCTTGGAGCAGATTTTCAATAACTTCATTCAAGAAGTGAGTGCCTCTATCACTAACTAGCTCTATAGGTAGCCCATATCTTGTGAATACATTCTCAAACAAGAATTTAGCAGTTTTCTGAGCGTCGTTCTTTGTCGTAGCCTTTACCTCCACCCACTTAGTTAGATATTCTGTTGCAACAATGATGTATTCTGCATGACAACCCTTAGCTGGGGGATTAATAGGACCTACGAAGTCTATTCCCCACTTAGAGAATGCATGTCCACCCATCATAGGTTTCAGTGGCATCTCATCTTTGCGTATAGGATACTGAGTTCTCTGGCAAACGTCACACCGTTTCACATAGGTATGTGCATCCATGTGAAGGGTCGGCCACCAGAAGCCCGCAAATAGTATTGCCTTGATCACCCGATCTGGTCCAAAGTGTCCTCCTGCTACACCTTGGTGAGCAGTGTCCAAGATCTTGAGATACTCACTCTCATGGACACATAGTCTCAGGTAACCGTCTTTACCACGTTTGTATAGATTATCACCAATAAGTGAGTAATCTTGGGCTTCTTGTTCTAAACTCCTTTTCCTCGCCAGAGTCATGTCTGGAGGGCATGTTTTCGTCCTCAGGAAGGATACTAGTGGTTCACTCCAATCTGGCACTATGGACACTTGATAAAGAGTGGCATGTTCCACCGGTGGTTTAGTGCGACAGATTGGGCATTCTTTGCACAACCTTGGGACATCCGCTTCCATAGTTGGCCAATGCACTCCGAGTCTCCTTAGTGTCTGTAGGGTTCGTTGTTTTGAGTAGTGTTGCTCTAATGCACCTACATGTGCTAATTGCAACCACTTCGCATACTCGTCCTCTTCTACACAACAAGCCAAGATTCCTTGATCTGTGTGCTTGTACATACTTCCAGCCATGATGTGGCACTTTTGGGCTTTTACTACCTCTCTATTCTGTGTGGCTATTACTGGGTGGTTAGGTCCGTATGTCAATACTGGCACTAATGGCTTAGCCCACTGCGGTACCACTTCCAAGTTAAACAAGTAAGCATCATGAAGGTCATCTGACACTCCTTGTGGGGCTTCTCCAGATGTGAGCCTAGAGAGATGATCTGCTCTCAAATGAGTCCTCCCTTTCCTTACCACAACCTCAAAATCATATTCCATTAGCAAGAGAAACCATCTTACTAATCTTCCTGTATTGCATGGCTTGTTTACGAGATATAACAATGCTTGATGGTCAGTAAAAAATTTAAACTTGTTTGCAAGCAAATAGTGTCTAAATTTCTTAACTGCATATACCATGCCTAAGCCTTCTCTCTCCGTAGTGGTGTAATCTCGTTCAGCTGCATTCAATTGTCTACTAGCATAGGCAATTGGAAGATCCATATTACCTTCACCAGTAGGTTGTGCAAGCACACATCCAATGGCATAATTGGATGCATCCACATGAACATGGAATGGCTTATTCCAATCTGGTGTGGTCAAGATTGGTGCTGAACATAATCTTCGTTTAAGCTCCTGGAAGGAATTCTCACATTCATCCGTCCACTCAAAGTTAGTCAGAAGTCCGTACATGGGTTTTGCAATGACAGCATACATGTGAATGAACCGGCGGTAGTAACCACAATGTCCCATGAAAGCTTGTACTTCCTTGATGTTCCTTGGCCTAGGTAGCTCTGCTATGGCTCTCACTTTCTCTTCATCGGTGGATATGCCATTTTTTGACACTATGTGTCCTAGAATCTTGCCTTGCCTGACAATAAAAATGCACTTTTCTGGGTTCAGGCAGACTTGATATTCTCTACATTTGTCAAAGATTTGTCTGAGTTCAGGAATATGGGTTTGTCTAATGTTGGAATGAGAACAAAGATCATCAACATAGACTTCTAAATTCTTCCTCAGGAACTCTTTAAATACATGGCACATTAGTCTTTGGAAGGTCGCTGGTGCATTGGTAAGCCCAAATGGCATTACACGAAAGGAAAATATACCCCACTCTGTGGCAAAAGCTGTCTTATGCTGATCTTCTGGAGCTATGGCTACTTGATTGTATCACGAAAATCCATCGAGGAAGTTGTACACTTCCTTGCCTGCTACTCTTTCTAAGAGATGCTCTGTGATAGGAAGCGGATAGTTATCTCGAATTGTGGCTGCATTAACCTTCTTCAAGTTAATGCATACACGCAGCTTGCCATTCTTCTTGGGCACCACTACGATGGGGGATACCCACTCAGTGTGCTCAATTTCATAGATAAATCCAGCTTCAACCAGTCTATCTATCTCCTCTTTAATCTTGGCAGCGTAATTATCGTTATATGTATAGGGCTTTTGCTTAGAGGGTTTAGCATCTGAGGTCATGGGGATAGTGTGTGAGCATATGTCAGGGTCAACACCTTTCAAATCCTTGTAACTCCAAGCGAATACATCTCTGTATTCTCTTAGCAAGGCTATTAGCGCATGCTCTTCTTCCTCTGTTAGGTCATGGCCTATGTACGTGCATCTCTCCTCTCCTTCTTCTAGGGCCACTACTATTTTCTTGGTGGTTTCTTTGTTATCATAGGCCTCTCCTGATTGTGCCTCTCGTTTAGGCATTCTGATCATGACTCTCCTGTCATCTATCTCATACTTCTTAAAATTTTCTGGGACCTCAAACAAAGATTCCTCCTCTTCTGGTGAGACTTCTCTCTTCTTTCGTTTCTTCCCTTCTTCCTTCGGGGTCACATGTGTTGCTAATCTTACATCATTTGTAAGCTCTCCATGCCTCTGGGGTTGAAATTCTACTTCATGGAAGTATTCTTCATCTGATGCAAATGGTGGGTCCATAATGATTGACTCTAGATCGGAGTCACTTGCATCCTCAAATGCATCAGGGCTAGGTTCGCATTCTTCTAGAACTGCCTCTCCCATGATTGGCTCTATGGAGAAGACTGAAATGTCATAGCCACCCTCATCACAGTGAGGTGTCCATTGTTCCTCATTGATGGATACATCCATGGTTGCTAAAATTTCTGCCCAGCCGTGAGGTTCAAATTCTTCGTCTGGAAAAACTACAGGTGCATAGGCTGGTCTTGGATTGATCTATGGGTTTCTTTTGCACCTACCTCTCTAGCTTTTTCTCTCTTCTCTTCGTCTACTGCTACTTTTCACATCCATAAATGGGTGTCTTCATGCATCCTAGAGGAACCTGATCCTAGGGAATGCACTGATTCCGTATCATCTTTGGCTCTATGGATGGGGTTCCATTGGATAGGAGGGACATCTCTATGAGAGTAATCCTTGAGATTGACTTTGGTTGTAACACCTAAGTGCTGCAGGTACAAAGAATTGGTTCCCCAATCCTGTACCACTTGCAACTATCGCATAAAGGGTCGTCCCAATATCATTTCATAGGCATGGTTCTTGCTAAAATCACATATAGCAAAGGTATGCTCGAACTCGACACCACAGGTGGTGAGAGTTATTCCTTCTAGCAATTGTAAGGGCCTCTCGATATGACCATCGGCCATCTGCAATTTCATTCTCGTTGGCTTGAGTGCTGGCTTGCCCCAACGCTTCCATAGGGAAGTGGTGGCAATTGCAACTCCTGCACCTGAGTCCAAAATTGCCTTGGTGGTGTACTCCTGGTAGGTAATGGGAAGATAGGTGTTCCCTTCTTCACCTTCACACATGTCTCCTATCTTATCCAAGGGTATTTCTGGCACTGTCCGATGTGATCCTACCTGGGAATGAGGTTTCACTATCGCTGGTACTTGTTTGGCGATATGTTTCCATAATTCAGGTCTAACCTTGAGTAGCTCTTCCAACTTGAGATTGCACTACACTTTAGTGTTTTTCACTACCTCTGTGTTCCTAGGTAAGACTGAGTCTTCGTTTCTTACCATGACCGTGGGTGCTCTCATACAAGTAGACTTAGCTTCCCATGGGCCTGTGAAGTGGGGTAATTCTTGTAGAGAGTTAGACTCAAAGTCTAGTCTGTCCTGAGAGTGGGTGCTCTCCTACTCCTCATAAATGGATGGGATGTCTTGTGGGAATTGGTCGCGTGCATCATCCACAAGTTCAATAGGAGGAGGGACTTCACTCTCTTTAGCCCATTTGTCTTCTTGAATCTCGCGTAGGAATTCTGGTGTGAACCGATTCATAGAAGATGATGTGTCTGGCTCCGTAGAGTTAGGCACATAGGCTTCAGGCACATAGGCTTCCTGAGCAGGCATGCTTACTCTTTCACTTGCCTTGTCCTTGTGTTGAGAGGCGGGTTCCTTTTCTAATTGTGCAATCAGCTTCTCTATTCTTTCTAACAGTCCATCAAAGTGTAACTGTGTCTTCGCTGAACTAGAGATGTTAAATAGGTGACTGGCTTCAAACATGGTCTGAGCCAACTCCACCATCTTAGCATAAATTTTGGTTCATTCTAACTCTAGTTCTACTCTAGGGTAACACTTTTCATGATCAGTTACATTTGGCCCTTCTTGGATTCTGGCCTGATATGCTTTATGTAACATAGTCCTAGTAGGAGATGGTTGAACTACACCCTAAGAGAGAGGATTAGGAAGTAATCCTCAACCATGGCTTTTGGGGCAAGTGGTTAGCCCATCACATTCCTAACCAAGAGGTTGTGAGTTCAATTCCTTACATTGGTATCAGAGCCTAGGAAGTAGGCTTGGGCAAGGTGGAATGATCCAATGGCCTCTAAAAAAGGCGCTTGGGCATCCTCCATGTGAAAGGGTAGGAATTGTGGAAGGCGCGCGCGTCGGCTTCAAGGATGGACCTTACAATGATTGGGGTGTATCTCTCAATCCGTAGGTCGGATTGAGGCGTGTAATATACTGTTGGAAAGCTCTCGGAACGAACTTTCCAATGAGCTAGCTTGCAAGTGTGAATTCCTTGGGAATCCTTGGGTGTCACTTGATTGAGTGTTCAAGATACCAAGCATGGGTGAGAACAAGGTTCAAGACTGAGGTTGAGAACAAGGGCTCGAGACACCAAGGTTGCGAACAAGAAGGTTCAAGACACCAAGGTTGAGAGCAAGGGTTCAAGAGACCAAGGTTGCGAACAAGGTTCAAGAAACTGTGCGAGGTTGAGGAACATCAATTCAAGGGCACCTAGGGAGTTCAAGGGACTGATCACCGAGGCTAGAGGGATACAAGAGTAGATCATTGAGGACAATGATCGACCAAGGGGGGAAGAATGTAACATAGTCCTAGTAGGAGATGGTTGAACTACACCCTAAGAGAGAGGATTAGGAAGTAATCCTCAACCATGGCTTTTGGGGCAAGTGGTTAGCCCATCACATTCCTAACCAAGAGGTTGTGAGTTCAATTCCTTACACTTTAAGCATCATATTAAGGTCTTCGGGAGTGGGATCTGCTAGGACTGATCCTACTCTAGGGGGTGGTGGAATTAGTTGAGGTGGGTCGGAAGGTGGCGGGTCGGATGGAGTTGGGAATGGTAGCGGTGGGAATGTGTGAGAGTGCGGTTGAGATGTGATCTCTATGATTTTGGCCTTGGTTTCTCGTAGACTTTCCTCAAGTTCACTCATCTTCTTTGCCCATTGCCTTTTCATACGTTCACGGCTATCTCTCCAAGCTCTAGTCCTTTTCTTTGTCATGCTCTCGGTTTCACTAGCCTCTGGGTTCTTATCCTGGTTTACCCCTTGGTTCTGCTGCAATGCCTGAGCTCTAGTCACTACCTGTACTGGTGCGGTGGATGTCACACTCCTTGTGGAGCCTACAACTAACCCAATAACGTTGATAGGAGTGATTTTTGGCATATTATTGGGGTTCTTTGGGCAATCTCGTAAGAGATGCTCCTTTCCACAGTCTTGGCAAAAGCCCTGAATCGTCACTGATTGGGGTTGTGTAGGTGGAGGTATGGGACAATCACGAATGAGGTGATCTCCTTGACATCTGTAGCATGGTCCTCTAGGGAATGGGGGTCTTACCTGCCTAGGTTGAGGTCTAGGATTGGGGTTTGTGTACATGACGTTTGTGTAATCTGACTCCCAACTAGGTTCATTTGACTCTTCACTATAGTAAGACTCACCATGTTCAGGAGATTGCATGTAGTAAGCCTGGGGACTATCAACATGTGTAGAATCAAAGCTATGGTCACTGGGATCACTTTCTGAAAGCACTGGTGTTACAGGGACTATAGCTCTATTTAGGCTTTCTTCTGCAACAACATACTTTACCGGAATCACATTAGCTGGAGCTGGGGGTTGTTGTGCTAGCACAGGCTGAGGCCTTTGTTGGTTTTGATAGGGTTGGTAGGTTTGTTGAGGCCTAGCATACTGCTGAGGTGGGTACTAGTTCTGGTATCTTCCTTGTTGAGGGTATGGCTGTGGGTACGTCTGCCTAACGGTTTGCTTATTGTAGGGGCAATCTTGCGCGGTGTGATTGGTGTACCTTCGTTCTATAGTGCAGTACTGGCTACTAGGATTAACTTGGGGTTGAGCCATAATGGGACATACATTCGCCATGTGGTCGCCACCACAAGTATAGCACCTTTTCACAGGGGCAAACCTTGGGATTTGTTTGTTAGTGACACCTAATTTCTGAGCTACTTTCTCTACAAGTTCCTCAATTGATGTGGATTGCGTGGAAGAGAGGTTAGAGGCACTATCTGAATCTTTGTATATCTTGGAAAGCTATAACTCCTCCCCTAGGTTATCCTCGATGTCAATGCACATGCGCACACACTCTTCTATGGTCCTAGGGTCCTTCAAGTACACATAAGATCTCAATTTAGTTCTTAGCAATCCATCCAAAAATAAAGCCACTTGCTTAGCTGGTGTGGGTAGCTCCGAGACAGGGCATCTTTCTAAGTATTGCCTAAATCTTCTTCCTGCAAGTCTCACGATTTCTTGAGGGGTTTGCTTGAAGCTGTGAATCAGCAAGGAGGTATTATGCCTTATGCCACTCTTAGAGAATTCAATAATGAAAGCCTCTAGGAGTTGGTCTATGCTCCTGAACTGCCTCTCGTTTAGTGGCTGAAACCATGTCAGGGCAGTGTTCCTAAGGGTCAGACCAAAGGCATTGTACTGCGTGAATAGATCCTCCACTTGTTCAGCTCTCAGGACTTGCCTAAACTCAGCCACATGATCGTATGGATCTCCAGTGCCATCGAAGTAGTTCTTCATGGACTTAACTAGCTGAGTCGGTCTCAAAGTCCTTGTGTGCTCTCTAGGTCGTGGTAGAGGGAACTCATCCGCATTTCTTTGATTCCTGTGCGCTCTAAGTATCTCAGGTTCTACTCTATTTGTTTCCGTCCTCGTTCTTTCTCTGCCCACTGGGTTGGCAAAGCTTACTTCTGGTCTATCTCTGCTTCTGTCTCTTTGCATTCCATGAGCTTGGGATGTTCCAGCTCCAGGGTGGCCATAGGATACATTCGATCTTGGTTGGCGGAAAACGAATTCACCCTTCCAAGTGTAAGCATGCCTATCATTTTCTGTCACCACAAAGATCCTTTTCGAAGCGTGATCTAAGTAGATCACTCTACCTAGGCTATCAGGATCCTTAAACTCATAGATCATGATTGTTCCTATATCAATTGGCCGATCAAGTTTGTACCTCCAAAAGGCTTCGTCAGTCTCTCGATTGAGGAGCAAATCTATGCTCTTATTATCTTGGGGAATCCACTCCGGTGTGATAATCCTAGTGAGAACCAATTTACCTCGAGGGGTTCTAGGTTCTGCACCCATGTTTCCTTGCTCCAAGTCACCTAAGTCTGCTTTGGGGATCACATTTCCAAATTCGTCCGTCCTATCTGGGTGACTGGTGACTACGTATATGGTTCCTTCTTTGTCCAAGTATGCTCCATTTTCAAAATTGACAGCTGGGTGCTCTAATCCAATGGATTGATCAGGATCCTTAATCTGTACCACAGATCTTCCTAGGCCGTCCTCATAGATGCTGGCACCTAATCGGTTGGTCCTAAGGTATTCCAGCTGTGTCTTGTACGGGCCTTCTACTCTGTGCAAGTATGGCACTCCTGAACTTCCCGTAGGTCTGTCCATGCCTTGAGACATCTCTGATTCACTGGTCTCAGAGCTAGGGTAGTATGAGTGGTGACTCAACTGCTGGGCCCAAGACCTAGCAGTGTGGTTGACACTAGCCTTTGAAGACCTAAGGCTTTGTCTATCCCTTACTAGATGTCGTCCTGATCTAAGGTTCATATGCCTATTTAAGTAGCCCAATTTTTTTCCCAGAGTACAACCTCGTTGCAGAGTCCTTTTGTACCAATTACTTAATCCCCTTTTTATGTTGATTATCGTGTTTATACTCTTGTCTGATATCACATCGTTAGGAATACTTGAGTTTAATTTTGCACTTTAGTTTGGTCGTTTCACGTTAGGTTCTTTTCCTTTAAGGTTGTCGTTCACACACTCAGGTTCTCTCTTGTCTTGAACTTGATTTCTTAGATAGTCTTTGATTTATCTCGTGCCTATCGTTGCCTGGAATTACTTCTAACACTACCCGCACTTAGCCTAAACTAAGAATTGACAGAGAGTGTTGCGGGTTTTCCAACCTTGAGTTCCTTTCCTTGTGTTGTTGCCCCGGTGTGCCCAGGACGCGCGTTCCCAAGCCTGGACTTACTCTTGCTTTGCGTACCCTTCGATGCTCCCAAAGGATCTGTAAAAGGCCCACTGTTAGCTCAAGACTTAAATTCAAAAGACAGAACCAATCACTTTCATTCATGTAACACCACCAATTTGCACTATGACTTTTGGACACAACTCTAGAGATCCCTGAATTTTTTTCCTTTGGGTATGGTCAACTTAAAAATACCCTATCTAATATTCCTGATCTTAATTTATACCCGCGAGCTTTCCAACAAAATAAAAATCACGGCAAACGGGTTTCGTATGAGAAAGTTATGATCGTTCAGGGTTCTAGGGTTAAGACAGGGTTCCAACAGGATCACTGTGCAACAGGTCTTCCCCAAGTTGTTTTCCTAAGGCCTCCTTATGTGCTCTAGAGTAAAATGTTTATGCCCAAAATTAGCCCAACTCTTCAATTAAAAAACCCTAAAAAATTTGGCTAAAATTGGCTGTCAATCACGATGGACAGGGCTGTCAATCGCGATGGACAGAGTATCAATCGTGATGGATAGGTGGTCAGTCAATCGCGATGGACAGGGGTCAGTCAATCGCGATGGACAGAGTATCAATCGCGATGGACAGGCGGTCAGTCAATCGGGATGGACAGGGGTCAGTCAATCGCGATGGACAGGCAATCAATCGCGATGGACAGGGGTCAGTCAATCGTGATGGACAGGCAATCAATCGCGATGGATAGGGGTCAGTCAATCGCGATGGACAGGCAATCAATCGCGATGGACAGGGGTCAGTCAATCGCGATGGACATGGGTCAGTCAATCGCGATGGACAGGCAATCAATCGCGATGGACAGGGGTCAGTCAATCGCGATGGACAGGCAATCAATCGCGATGGACAGGGGTCAGTCAATCGCGATGGACAGGCAATAAATCGCGATGGACAGGGGTCAGTCAATCGCGATGGACAGGGGTCAGCCAATCGTGATGGACAGGCAATCAATCGCGATGGACAGGGGTCAGTCAATGGCGATGGACAGGGTCAGTCAATCGCGATGGATAGGCAATCAATCGCGATGGACAGAGCTGTCAATCGCGATGGACAGAGCTGTCAATCGCGATGGACTGAAATTTTGCAAAATTTTCAAAAATTTTTGTGGAAATGTGGTGTGCAGGGTCTCTAGTCCACTGTGGTGCACTCAGATTTACCAAAAGGTGAAAATTTCTGTCAATCGCGATCGACAGGAGTCGGCGACTGCGAGACAGTTTTGCACATTTCCGTACCTGTGCGACGTGCTGGAGGGGATGATGCTGCTGAAACCTGCAAGAAACTCCAAAAGCATGCAGAAAATAGCACACAACAGTTCGCTCTCTCGCTCTCTCTCTCACAAGTGAAATGAGGGAAATGAGGTGGAGAAGGTGATATAATAAAAAAACTGAAATTTTCGCGATGATGGAAGTGGAGGTGGAAGATGGTGATGATGATGATGGTGATGATGGTGGTAAGGTAAGAAAGAGAAAAATAGGAAAAGTAGAGAAATTACCTACAACGCCAACGTCTCCAATCTACGTCTTACCATCACACGCTCGTCCTCAAAGCTCGATCCCCGGCAACGGCGCCAAAATTTGGTGTAGCTCAGTGATGAGTAGCACCTCCTTTAATGTCAATCCGGGAAGACGTGAGGATGGTATGAAGACCTCGAGCAAGTGGAGGCACAAGTGTGTGAGTGAGAAGCACACAAGCATGCACACACATACACACACACGCGCACACACGGCAAGACAAAGAGTGAGAAGCAATGGAGTTCTTAGATTACTTTCAAAAAGCTCTTACAAGTTCATTTCAATTACAATCTAACCTCAAAAATGAGCTCTCTAGCTCTTTTTATAGTTTTTGACTAGGTTTTGGCCCTGTCCAGACCTAGTGTCCGGCCTAGTTAAAAATTAGGTTCCAGGGCCAATTTGAGGGCTTAAACGGAGTCTAAAAAATACGAAAATTGATATGTAGGTACTTCTAAGGCTCCTCAAGTTCAAAGACTCCTTGGATTGCACAAAATGGAGCTACAAAAATATGAAATGGTATTTACAATGATTGTTAGTGATAAGAATCACTGTTATAAAGATGTTGATTTGGAAAAATTTGAAGGGCCTATCTGCTAGATTTGCGTCGATTGCTTTGTCTACTTACTCCTTCACCTCGCTCTGACTCTCTCCGCTGGCTTCCTTGTCTAGTCAGTCCTTGGGTGCCCATACTGCTCTCAACACCATGGAATATAGGAAGGTTAGTAAGATGGTTTCTCTTGCTAATGGAATATGAATTCGAGGTTGTGGTCAGGAAAGGGAAGATTCACTTGAGAGCAGATCATCTCTCTAGGCTCACATCTGGAGAGGCCCCACAAGGGGTGTCAGATGACCTTCCTGATTCTTACTTGTTTAATTTGGAAGTTGTACCGCAGTGGGCTAAGCCATTGGTACCAGTATTGACATACGGGCCTAACCATCCAGTAATAAACACGTAGGATAGAGAGGTAGTAAAAGCCCAAAAGTATCACATCATGGCAGGAAGTATGTACAAGCACACGGATCAAGGGATCATGGCCTGTTGTGTGGAAGAGGATGAGTACGCTAAATGGTTGCAATTAGCACATGTAGGTGCATTAGAGCAACACTACTCAAAGCAACGAACTCTACAGACACTAAGGAGACTCGGGGTGCATTGGCCTACTATGGAGGCTGATGTCCAGAAGTTGTGCAAGGAATGCTCAATCTGTTGCACTAAACCACCTGTGGAACATGCCACTCTTTATCAAGTGTCCATAGTGAACCACTAGTACCCTTCCTGAGGACGAAAACATTCCCTCCAGACATGACTCTGGCTCGGAAAAGAGGTCTAGAACAAGAAGCCCAAGAATACTCACTCATTGGGGATAATCTATACAAGCGTGGTAAGGATGGTTACCTGAGACTATGTGTCCATGAAAGTAATATCTCAAGATCTTGGAAACTGCTCACCAAGGTGTAGCAGGAGGACACTTTGGACCAGATCGGGTGATCAAGGCAATACTATTTGCGGGCTTCTGGTGGCCGACCCTTCACATGGATGCATATACCTATGTGAAACGGTGTGATGTCTGTCAGCGAACTCAGTATCCTATACGCAAAGACGAGATGCCACTGAAACCGATGATGGGTGGACATGCATTCTCTAAGTGGGGAATAGACTTCGTAGGTCCTATTAATCCCCCAGCTAAGGGGTCCCATGTTGAATATATCATTGTTGCCACGGACTATCTAACCAAGTGGGTAGAGGTAAAAGCCACAACGAAGAACGATGCTCAAACAGCAGCTAAGTTTTTATTTGAGAATGTGTTCACTAGATATGGGCTACCTATAGAGCTAGTTAGAGATAGAGGCACTCACTTCTTGAATGAAGTTATTGAAAATCTGCTCCAAGAATTCTTGGTAGTACATAAGAAGTCTGCCCCCTATCACGCTCAAGCAAATGGCCAGGCTGAAGGCACCAATAAGATCTTGTGCAATGTACTGACGAAATTAGTGAACAATAAACGCTCTGATTGGGACAAACAGCTACACCATGCTGTTTGGGCATATCGAGTGGCCTACAAAACGGTACTCCAAGCCACCCCCTTTCAGATGGTATTTGGCCAAAATGCAGTGCTACCGTTGGATTTCTTAATACCTACATTGAAAGTAGCACAGGAGCATGAATGGACAGGTCATCAACTCTCCTCTAGGATCTTCGACCTAGAACGATTAGGAGAAACAAGACTGAGGGCGGCTGCAGGGATATATGCAGCTAAGAAACGACAGAAGGCATACTTTGATGCCCACGTTAAGGATAAAGGTTTGAAGGCAGGCAACCTAGTACTAGTCTACACTTTGAAACAACACGCGAGAAAACTAGAGAAAAGAGGCTACGGACCTATGATCATAAATAGGATCTCCACAAGTGGAGCAATACAACTAGCCACTTTAGAGGGTGATGTTCTCCCGAGCTACATTAGCGGATGCAGAGTCAAGTTATATCAGGAACCTCTGACGGAAGAGATGCTATGTCGACTCAACATTGCTAAGAGACGCAAAGAAGAAGAAAAACAAATTCGAGAAGAAGCTCAAGCAGAAGCTTTAGAGCGCATACGGAGAATGAAATTAAGAAGACAAGGCAGAGAGCAACCTAGGGTAGGTGCATATGCAGACCAAGGATATCACGTGGCTATGTGTGAAGTTTCAGGTATCAGCTCTCATAGGATAATTGATCGACGTCCTTTTATAACCTTAGATATAGGACAAGGAAAGGGTGCAAGGACTGTAAGAGCTTTGATTGACTCAGGTGCATCCACTAGTGCAGTCAAGTTGTCTTACTGTCAAGAGTTGAAATTAACTGTCAATCCTATAGAAGCCTATCTCATAGGATTGGGAGGTGTGGAAACCCCTTGCATGGGCGAGGTGGATCTTCCCATCTCCATTCAAGATGAAGCAATGACAGTCAAAGTACTAGTGTGTCAAGATGAGGACCTCACTGAGCCTCTTGTCTTGGGTCAGGACTGGATCTATGATCATGCGGTCAACCTAAACCTAAGAGGTGGACTTCTTCAGGTATGCGTAAATCATAGTCGAATTACAGTTGAATTGGAAAATGAGGCACTCAAGGAACTAGGTAAGGCACGAACTCCTGGTCCTTCCAGGGGTGCACATGAAGTTGACAATGCTATTCTTGTCCAAAAATGAATGATGCAGAAAGAGGATTGTCTCAACAACGGAGTCAAGGATAAGAAGGCACTCCCTTCTGTTCCAAAGGCCAGAGGGATGCAGCAACCAAAGGCAGATTGAATACTGAAGAAGCAGAGCACTACCTATACTGGAGGCCAAAAAAAGGAGCAAAGCAGATTGTTTCAGCCGATGAAGCAAGTATGGAGGCGAAAAGGCGAACACCCTATTCCGACCAGGCCAACACCACGGCCAAAACCTCTTATTAGTAATCAACAACACGACACTAATAAGAAGTCCTTCATACATTCTTCTGCGAAAGTGAAGTCTATTTGGGTACCCAAGAAGTCAATGAAGGCCAGCCCACAATCACGACAAATCTGGGTGCCTAAGGCTTGCTTGCGGGCTCAAATAGCTACACCAAGGCCAAACCCTGTACAACATGTTTCACTCACTCGAACATCTGAGGCCCACTTTTACACATCATGCACGAACACGTATTCTTCCATGAGCACAAGTAGAATCACTTGTAAATGGGTCCCTAAAAGCCCCATTTTTCAAGTAAATACCCCTATCACACTCTCCAGAGTCTCCACAAAGTCAAGATCAAAACCTATCCATTGCATTTGGCAACCTAAAACTTGGAATAAACCCCCGGACCCCAGTTGTAAATCCATGTCCACCTACTAACTACGTCACTCTCACACTACATCATTCCGCTTAGTTCTTAGGTCTACCCAATTCCTAACTACACACACAAGCACCGAGCACTTACTAACCCCCTAACCTCTCCCGAGCCTCATGTTAATGTTGTAATGGGGACACGGTGTCATTTTTGTGTCCATTGCAATGGTAACATTTATTCATGTATTCTCACAGAACCAGCTGCGAAGTTTTCAACATGGCTGAGGCGGCAGGAACTAGCTCTCAAACAGAAACGAGCCAGCAAGTGGTGGACTTAGACAGTTTACCCGTTTTGCCTGAAACAAACGAAAGACCAAAAGAATTGCAGGCCATCAAAATCATACCTATAGCAGACCCTCCTAGTGGCCATACCATGCCCGTAGGAAAAGCTTCCCATTGGTTTAGTGAAGTGGCAGGACCCTTGGGAGAGGGAATATACCTATGGGAATCAAAGTTGGACTTCAATGGGAAGCAAGGTAAATACCATTTCTTTACAAGAGAATTCGAGAAGTTACACAATGCAGAAGGTCTACGTTCGGTATGGGAGAAGGCAGGATTGAATGCATATTTCAGTGCACGGCTCCCAAAGCCTGACTTCATGCGATGCTACTATCTCATCAACACCTTGACCCCAAACAAGAACCCAAAAGGTGCAAGCTCATTTGTGATCCCATCTCTAACAAAAGGAAATGAGCTCAAGAGGTTTAGGTTATCCAACAACTTGGTGAGAGAGGCCCTAGATATGCGCGCAATGCATATTCCTACAGAGAAGGAAACCCTAGTGCCGGATTACATGACGAATCGAAGCCTCACCAAACTCAAGGACATGGTGTCCATGACGCCTAATGTTGCAATACACCTTCGCATGTGCATGCAACACTTTGCTTTTCCTGCCCAAGATAGATTCACCATGCCGCCTAAAAAGATTTGGTTTAGTTTGTATCTGGCAGAGACACAGAGCCTAACCATCAACTTACCCCACTGGATAATTGATCAGATACACCTAGCTCACAAACGATGGCCACGGAAACAGGTTTTATATGGATGTTGTGCTCTGACGAGAATAATTTATAGGTGTTTGGCTTATGACATCCCTATTCAACGGGCCCTAATGTGGAATCGTGTAGAGGAGTTTAGAGGCAGGACATCCACTGGACCCCCTTCTAAGAAGATGAGAGGCACTGTCCAAGTCCCATGTGATCAACCACGTGGAGCCACCCTAACCCGAGACGTCACCCCTCCACCCCGAAGAGTTCGACCATTCACACTCCGACTTCCAAGACGCAGCACCGATGGTTCTACCTTGATATTCCCTCCCATCCCAACCGATCTTGAATTTCCCAGTGGTGCACCTTTGGAAGAACTCACGAATGAAGATTTCGAACAATTATTACAAGATGTAGAGCTAGAGGCAGAAGAGGCACAACAAGTGGAGAATGTGCAAACGCAAGCAACAACCGCCCAAGTACCTGTCACCACAGTTGAAGTGGATGAAGAGGATGATGAAGATGAAGAACAGGAGGAAGATGAGGAGGATTATGATCAAGAGCATCATGATGAGCAACAAGAAGTGCCAGAAATTGTAGGTGCACCTGCATATACAGCTCAACTACAAAGGTTATACGACACAATCAAAGCAGTGCAAGAAAGGCATCAACTCTCTCTTGTGTCAGGTCAAGCTTTGATGCAAGAAATGCTATCAGATAATGGGATGGATCAACATTTCATTGACACCCTCAAATTAGTGTTAGAGTCTTTAGGAGTTCCAGAGGTTGTCCACACTACAGTCCGCCAGTCCGTGAGGTATGACAAACGCAGAGTCGACACATTACCACGAGCAGGTAAGACTATCAGGATGCCTGTCACAGAACAAGAGGTAACCATTGAAGCCACAGCTAACCCCACCACCACCATTGACCTCTCTGTCGAAACCTTCGTTCAGACATCACCCATCTCACCCCAGCATCCCCCATCACCACCTTCTCCACCCCCACCACCACCTCCCACCATGGAAGAAACGCCAGTCATCACCTCTACCTTCACTTATAACCCACCCTCAGTCACATCATTTTCCTTTCGAGAACCCACCTCACAAGACACCCTCTTCTCTTTCGTCACCAATCCCTTGTACACTACAAACCTCCTATCCTCCGATCCCATAATGGGTCATCCCATAATCCCAAGTGTGGTTGGAAACTCGACACCCACAGAAGGCACCCTGTGTTTCCCAGCCTATCCCGCAATACGGGTACCTCCATTCCATGACCCTCACTTCCCATCGGGCCCCTACACCTCTTTCAACCTGACCTCACCACCCCAATACCCGTCCCTTGTGGAGCAGTTCATCCGCTCTCCAATGTTTCAAAGGCACATTTCCCCGATGTTCGCAACGACATCAATTTACACGAACACCACACTCACTTCACCTACCATACCCACCTACATGGTAGCCCCTGTACACACCACTCTGTCTGACCCAATGGACATTTTACCCACCACAACACCTCTCCCCACGATTCCACCATCTCCCCCTCCACTACCCCCCACCTCACCACTCACCACATCATTGGCACACACAGCATTCACTACCTCCCTCCCCAATCCCACCTCCCCTGCATTTCAAACTTTTCCCCTTGCATCTCATAATGTAAATAGCACGTTCAACACATTACTTCAGTGTGCACATCAACTACAACAAGAATACCATCAATTGGAAGAACGCACTACGGCCTCCAGGTAGAATCTCAGTGTCTGCAAGCTAGAGTCACCACTCTTGAAGCTGATTACCAAACGCTCCTAACCGAGCATACCACCTTACAGCAGGCTCACTCCGAATTGGAATCAAAGACATCGACAGTAGATGATCAAGCAGTCAAGGAACTAGAAACAGTGCTCCAAGCGCAAATGATATCTAATGCTACACTCAGACGCAACCTTGGGCTATTAAGGAAGCATATGGCAGCAGCACTAGAAGAGAACAAGAGGCTTCAACAACAAAACCAAGACAACTTTGAAGCGGCTATGGAAGGAACTGCAGGAGCAACCATTAGCCCTACCAAGTATAGAGCAGTCCCATCGGAATACATTCGCATCTTACTTGAGGAGCATGCAAATTTCTTGGAGTCATATGAAAAGTTAGAGACTGAATGTGCAGACCTAAAGAAACAGATAGCCAGTGCCCCCACAGCTCAACAGGAGCCGGTAATCTTGCAACACTCTACAGAAGAAGTAGAGACCCTCCGGAAACAGGTGGCAGAACTCCAAGCACGCCTCGCACCATATGAAAGGCCACCCTCATCCACTGAAGAACCAGAACCTGAAACAGTAGTGGAAATCCCCATCGATGACAGCTATGAAGAGCCGTACGAGCCAATGCCAACAACCGGTGGTCGGACTACAGAGGAAGGACAGGACACTTTAGAAATTCAAGTTCCAGATTGGGTAAAAAGGGTCGAGAAAGTGGGTAAGACACATGATGATCGCGTTGCCGTGCAAATGCAATCTCTCACAAATCTGGAAGAAACTGTCCTTCGGTCTTCTTACTTTCAGAACCTATCCCACCAACGGTTAATCACAACATCAGAGTCGCAATACATGCCTTATTTTGTCTTGCTACATGATTATAATGCAGAAGTTAAAAGACATACAGGGAAGGAGCCCACATTTGCCACTCAATTTGAGCCAGAGGACTTACCGACAGATGCGCGTGCGGGCTCGATTTTCCAGCCTAATTGGCGTGCACGTCTACTAACCGATTACCCTGAGATGATGAGCACCTGGGCAACCATGCCACTGTATATCAAGTATAATCCATGTTATTGCCCAATGGTACGTCGCAGATCATGGCAAGCATTTGCAATCAAGGTACGCAACAATAAAGAATGCTCCGCTTGGGTTAACTATCCATATTTTGCTCCACCTCGAGGGACCCCAACCGTAGCCTACATGGTATCAACAATTCGGCACTGGTCTACACGTCTAAATAATGTACCCGACATAGCAGCAAAAATGTGTATGAAAATATTCGAGCTCATGACCATTGTCTTCAAAACCTTTCGGATGGTACAAGCTCCATACATCTTTGCCCCTTGATTCTCCCAAGGTAACAAGGATTTAGTCTACGACATGAGCCAGACTCCCTCGGTCACTATAATCTTTGCCTGGCATGCACGAATAAAGTACTTACCCACATGCTTCAAGCAGACATTTGAGGAAATGTTCTCTACGGGATTCTGGGAATATCTTTCAGAAATTTTCATTCCCAGACCCACACATTTGCTACATCTATTCGTAGTAGAACAAGCGATCCATGCAGATCAGTTACGTCTGCCACATCCGGACATTCCAGGACCAATTGATTGGGATTGTATGATGACAGACTTTGCCATAGGACTACGCATACAAGAACATCAGCTTGCCACTCAGGTTGTGGAATATTACATCCAACACTCCCAGCAACAAGGGTCTGTCAAGGACGACAGACGCGAGAGAGGGGGGGTGTTGAGAGCAGTATGGGCACCCAAGGACTGACTAGACAAGGAAGCTAGCGGAGAGAGTCAGAGCGAGGTAAAGGATTAAGTAGACAAAGCAGTCGACGCAAATCTGGCAGATAGGCCCTTCAAATTTTTCCAAATCAACATCTTTATAACAGTGATTCTTATCACTAACAATCATTGTAAATACCATTTCATATTTTTGTAGCTCCATTTTGTGCAAGCCAAGGAGTCCTTGAGCTTGAGGAGCCTTAGAAGTGCCTACATATCAATTTTCGTATTTTTTAGACTCCGTTTAAGCCCTCAAATTGGCCCTGGAACCTAATTTTTAACTAGGCCGGACACTAGGTTTGGACAGGGCCAAAACCTAGTCAAAAACTATAAATAGAGCTAGAGAGCTCATTTTTGAGGTTAGATTGTAATTGAAATGAACTTGTAAGAGCTTTTGAAAGTAATCTAAGAACTCCATTGCTCCTCACTCTTTGTCTTTCCGTGTGTGTGCGTGTGTGTGTATGTGTGTGCATGTTGGTGTGCTTCTCACTCACGCACTTGTGCCTCCACTTGCTCGAGGTCTTCATACCATCCTCATGTCTTCCCGGATTGACATTAAAGGAGGTGCTACTCATCACTGAGCTACAATCATGAAGCCTTTCAATATCCCGTACGGATTATTGAAAGAGAAAACAAGACAATATATAAAGAAGATCACAAAGAAGAGTCCAGATGAGCAGCTAAATTTTAAACAGGACACATTCGCATACAGTCAAGAAGAATCAAAGCTGCACAACCTATTTGGCGACCAGGACAAATCAGAGGACCACTAAAACGTAATGCAAAACTGATGAATAGGCAAAATTGACCAAAAAATGCATGCGGACAACAAACTGAAGACAAGAAGTAAAGCCTGTCAAGGGACGACAGAGACAAAGAGGGGGAGAGTGTTGCAGAGCTAAAGAGAACACAAAGAAGAGAAAAAGATGGGCCCCAAAATTTTTCCGATTTGGACACCCAATTGTTGTATTATAACCATTCTTGTAATATATTTTCTGTTGTACATGCACTAGAGGAGTCCTCTAGATGCATCCCCACAGAAGATTAGAAACTTACCCATGTAAAATAGTAGGAAATTAGTCTTTTAGTGAATAAAGTGCCGGTCTCTTGTGTGAAAGGACCATTTTTAGGGCACAAGTATATAACTCAATTTGTGACTCTTTGTAAAGACTTTTTGCCATTGTGAGAATAGAGAGCACAAAACTTCGAATTTGTGTCTTCTTCACTCTGTATCTTCTTCTTTGTGAGCTTGTATGCATGTGTATTGCTTGGAAAGAGTGTTAGGAAGTGTTTCCTATCCATGAAAGTGTTTATTTGCTGTTGTTGAGGTGTGTGCGAAGTGTAAGAAGTGCTGAAGTGTAGGAAGGTTTTCCAGCGACTCAGTATTTTGCTCATAACTTGGGAGGTAGGAGTGTCAGAATTGAGTGAAACCACTGCCATTGGATGCGTCTTCTCGAGAGCTTCGAAATGCATATGCTATTAGCTATATTTGGAGTTCGGAGCTGAGAGAAAAGTCCAAATTACTGACGGCTGCTGCACCAAGTATCGTGACACCATGACCGACAGTTGAAGCTTGTTTGGATTAGTCTTTGCCTTGTTTGCACTCTTTGAGTAGTTCATTTGCATTGATCGTCACATGATTGCATGTCTTCATACACTTGGCTAGGTTTGTATACTCATCGGATTGATAATTAAAGCGTGAATCCCCACTATATGCACTTGAGGGGGATTGAGGTATAGTCTCTTTCTCCACAAGTCCCTAAGTTGGTACTTAGGTCAACACATGCCAAAACTCCATCCACTCCACCTCATCCCACCCCACCACCCATTGTAAATAGACCGCAACCAGGTTGGGTTATTGCAGATCCAACCCCAGAAGGCTTGGACATGATGTTCAAGGCCTACCAGGCTCGACTTCAAGAAGGGCCTAGAACTGCAAACCTAGACAAGAGTTACCCTAGAGCGGACTTAGAGATTGAACAAATGAAAATGTGCATGAAAATGGTAGAACAAGCTCAAGCTATACTGGAGACTAGTCAAAAGTTCAATCAGACAAACTCTATCAAACCGGATTTGCATTTCCAGGGCTTACTAGAAAGATTAGAGCAATTGGTAAACAAACCACAAGTTTCTTTACCTCCACAAGCTCAACCAGTTATTGAGAGAAGAAGCTCACCACCAATGGGAGCTTATGTTTCAAATTCCACGGATGCTGGAATACCTCCTTCAATTCAGGAGCACTCTCAAGAGTTCTTGCGGGAAATACAAGAGGAGAAATGGGCCAAGGAGAACAATAACTCCCCTCCTATTCCTGAGATTGATGATCTTCATGATCAATTTCCCCAAGACATTCCATCTATTTACGGAGATGAAGCAGAACAACAAGAAGATGAAAGATTAGATTTTGAATCTAATACCCTAGAAGAACTGCCTCAATTTCCAGGCCCATGGGAATCTGAATCTCTCCAGATTAGAGCTCCCACAATACTAGTAAGAAATGAAGACTCAGTGGTTCCAAGGAACACTGATGTCGTGAAGAACACTAAGGTTCAGTGTCATCTCACTGTAGAAGAGCTGCTCAAAGCAAATCCTGAGCTTTGGAATCATGTGAAGGATCAAGTTCCAGAACTTGATTCCAAAATGCCAAAAGCAGGCTCTAAACAAAAAGTACCAGAGATACCTCTAGACAAAATAGGGGACATGTGTGAGGGTGAAGAAGGTAATACTTATCTTCCAATCACCTACCAAGGTTACACAACCAAAGCAATCATAGATTCAGGTGCTGGTGTTGCTATTGCGACCACCTCCTTGTGGAAGCAATGGGGCAAGCCCACATTAAGACCAACTAGAATGAAGCTTCAAATGGCTGATGGTCATTTTGAAAGACCTCTAGGATTGCTAGAAGGGATAACTCTAACCACTTGTGGTGTAGAGTTTGAGCACACATTTGCTATATGTGACTTTGAGAAAAATAATATCTATGAGATGATCCTAGGAAGAAAGTTCCTACGACAATTGCAAATAGTACAGGATTGGGGAACCAACTCCTTGTACTTGTAGCACTTAGGGGTCACCACCAAGGTCAATTTGAAGGATTACTCCTTCAGAGATGTACCACCCCTACATTGGAATCCTATCCACAAAGCAAAAGAAGATTCAATCTCTGTGCATTCTGAAAGTTCACCTGATCCATCATGGCTGCATGAAGATACTCATTGTGGATGTGCAAGGTTGCAGAGGAAGAGGAAAAATGCTTGAAGGTGCGAGAAGAAGGAACTTCACCAGGAGATAGACCAATTAAAGACCCAGCTTATACACCGATGATCTTTCCAGATGAGGAATTTGAGCCTCGTGGCTGGCCAGAAATCTTAGCTACCATGGACATTGTTGTTAATGAAGAACAATGGACACCTCATTGTGATGAGGAGGGTTATGATATTTCAGTGTTCATGTGTCAGCCCTTGCTAGAAGAATGTGACCCTAGTGATGTCATAGAAGAAGAAGAGAATGACGATGATCTAGAGTCCATTCTGATGGATAGTTGCTTTAACTCAGAGCAGCACTATCTAGAAGATATAGGAGCCGAAAGAAGAAGAACCTCTCACAAGTATTAAAATGGTAAATTCAAAGGATGGAAGTGAGAGCAGTCAAAAGAAAAAGAAAAGAAAAGCAGTGAAACCAGAAGAGGAGGAATCATTGTTTGAAGTACCAGAAAACTTCAAGAAATATGAAGTGGACGACCGCAAAATTTTGGTACGCATGCCTAAGAGAGAGGCCATCTGTTGAGAGCAGTATGGGCACCCAAGGACTGAATAGACAAGGAAGGCAGCGGAGAGAGTCAGAGTGAGGTGAAGGATTAAGTAGACAAAGCAGTCGACGCAAATCTGGCAGATAGGCCCTTCAAATTTTTCCAAATCAACATCTTTATAACAATGATTCTTATCACTAACAATCATTGTAAATACCATTTCATATTTTTGTAGCTCCATTTTGTGCAAGCCAAGGAGTCCTTGAGCTTGAGGAGCCTTAGAAGTGCCTACATATCAATTTTCGTATTTTTTAGACTCCGTTTAAGCCCTCAAATTGGCCCTGGAACCTAATTTTTAACTATGCCGGACACTAGGTCTGGACAGGGCCAAAACCTAGTCAAAAACTATAAATAGAGCTAGAGAGCTCATTTTTGAGGTTAGATTGTAATTGAAATGAACTTGTAATAGCTTTTTGAAAGTAATCTAAGAACTCCATTGCTTCTCACTCTTTGTCTTGCCGTGTGTGCGCATGTGTGTGTATGTGTGTGCATGTTTGTGTGCTTCTCACTCACGCACTTGTGTCTCCACTTGCTCGAGGTCTTCATACCATCCTCACGTCTTCCCGGATTGACATTAAAGGAGGTGCTACTCATCACTGAGCTACACCAAATTTTGGCACCGTTGTCGGGGATCGAGCTTTGAGGACGAGCGTGTGATGGTAAGACGTAGAGTTGTGACGTTGGTGTTGTAGGTAATTTCTTTACTTTTCCTTACTTTTCTCATCCTTACTTCATCATCATCATCACCATCATCATCCCCATCATCTTCCACCTCCATCTCCATCATCACAAAAATTTCAGTTTTTGATCAGAGCGATATTGTGTGCATTGTTTTTGCATGTTTGTTGAGTTTCTTGCAGGTTCCAACAGCATCATCCCCTCCAGCACGTTGCGCAGGTACGGAAATGTGCAGAACTGTCTCGCAGTTGCCAGCTTCTGTCGATCACGATTGACAAAAACTTTCATCTTTTGGTAAAACTGAGTGCACCAGAGTAGACTAGAGGCCTTGCACAACACAGATCCACAAAAAGTTTTGAAAAAATTGCAAAATTTCAGTCCATCGCGATTGATAGCATCCATTGCGATTGACACTGTCCATTGCGACGGACAGCCAGTCCATCGCGATTGACAGACCCCGACGGACACCAGTCCATCACGATTGACACCAGTCCATCGCGATTGACACCAGTCCATCGCGATTGACACCAGTCCATCGCGATTGACACCAGTCCATCGCGATTGACACCAGTCCATCGTGATTGACACCAGTCCATCGCGATTGACACCAGTCCATCGCGATTGACACCAGTCCATCGCAATTGACACCAGTCCATCGCCATTGACACCAGTCCATCGCGATTGACACGCGATGGACGCCAGTCCATCGCGATTGACGCCAGTCCATCGCGATTGACACCAGTCCATCGCGATTGACGCCAGTCAATCGCGATTGACACCAGTCCATCGCGATTGACACCAGTCCATCGTGATTGACACCAGCCCATCGTGATTGACACCAGTCCATCGCGATTGACACCACTCCATCGCGATTGACAGCCCAATCGATCGCGATTGACAGCCAATTTCGGCCAATTTTTTAGGGGTTTTTTAATTTGAAGATTTTGGCTAATTTTGGACATGGATCATGGACTCTAAAGCACATAAGGAGGCTATAGGCAAATAACCCGAGGAAAACTTGTTGCCCTGTTGGCCTGTTTGAACCCTGTTTTAATCCCTGAAGCCTGAACTGACATAACTTTCTCATACGAAATTCGTTTGCTGTGATTCTTGTTTTGTTGGAAAGCTCGTGGGGAGTACAACCAAAACTTCCACTGATTATGTGAAAATTAATATCAGGATTATTAGATAGGGTATTTTGAAGTTGACCATACCCCGAGGTAGGAAAACTGAGGGATCCTTGGGATTGTTTTCCATAAAGGCAAAGGATAATTTGGTCTGTGAGTTACATGCATGAAAGTGGTCTATTGTGTCATTTGAATCGAAGTCTTGAGCTAACCGTGGGACTTTTACAGGTCCAGTAAGAGCACTTGAGGGCATTCTAAGCAAGAGTAAGTGCAAGCTTGGGAACACACGTCCTGGGCACACTAGGGCAACAACACAAGGAAAGAAACTCAAGGTTGGAAAATCCTCAACTCCCTTTGTCAATTCCTAGCTTAGGCTAAGAACGACTAGTGCTAGGAGTAAGTCAGGGCAACGATAGGAATCAATCAAGTTGAAGACTACCTATGCACTCAAGTTCAAGATTAAACATAATCTCTTCGTGATGCGATAACCTTAAAGGAAAGAATCTAACGTGGAACGATCAAATTACAGTGCGAAAATTGACTCAAATATTCCTGACGACGTGATTTCCGACTAGAGCATAAACACGATAATCGACTAAAAAAGAATCAAGTGACTGATACAAAAGAACTCAGCAACGAGGTTGCACTTGGGCAAATTTGGGCTATTCAATTAGGCTTATGAACCTTAGATCAGGGCGACATCTAGGGAGAGATAGACAAAGTCTTAGGTCTTCAGAGGCTAGTGTCAACCACACTCCTAGGTCTTGGGCCCAGTAGTTGAGCCACCACTCATACTACCCTAGCTCTGAGACTAGTGAATCAGAGATGTCTCAAGGCATGGACTGACCTACGGGAAGTTCAGGAGTGCCATACTTACACAGGGTAGAGGGCCCGTACAAGACACAGCTGGAATACCTTAGGACCAACCGATTAGGTGCTAGCATCTATGAGGACAGCCTAGGAAGATCCGTGGTCCAAATCAAAAACCCAGACCAATCTATTGGGCTAGAGCACCCTGCTGTCAAGTTTGAAAAGGGTGCATACCTTGATAAAGAGGGAACCATATACGTGGTCACTAGTCACCCAGAGAGGACAGATGAATTCGGGAATGTGATCCCTGAGACGGACATAGATGACCTAGAACAAGGGAACGTAGGAGTGGAACCCAGGACCCCTCGAGGGAAATCTGTTCTTACTAGAATCCTCAATTCCGAGTGGGTTCCCCAGGACAACAAGATCATAGATCTGCTTCTGAACCGAGAGACTGACGAAGCCTTTTGGAGGTATAAATCTGATCGGCCAATTGATATAGGAACAATCATGATCTATGAGTTTAAAGATCCAGATAGCCCAGGCAGAGTGACCTATCTAGATCACGCTTCAGAAAGGATCTTTGTGGTTACCGAACATGATAGACATGCTTACACTAGGATGGGTGATTTTATTTTCCCCCAACCAAAATCTAACGTGTCCTCTGTCCACCCGGGAGCTGGAACGTCCCATGCTCATGGAGTTTAAAGAGACATAAAGAGAGACAGACCTGAGGTAAGCTTTGCCAACTCCTTGGGAAGAGGAAGAACGAGAACGGAAACAAATAGAGTGGAACTTGAGGGACATAGAGCCCCAGGGGACCGAAGAAATGCGGATGAATTCCCTCTACCAAGACCAAGAGAGCACACGAGGACTTTGAGATCGACCCAACTAGTTAAGTCCATGAAAAACTACTTCGATGGCACTGGAGATCCCTACGATCATGTGGCTGAGTTCAGGCAAGTCTTGAGAGCTGAACAAGTGGAGGATCTATTCACGCAGTACAATGCCTTTGGTCTAACCCTTAGGAACATAGCCCTTACGTGGTTTCAACCATTGAATGAGAGAGAATTCAGGAGTATAGACCAACTCTTAGAGGCTTTCATTATTGAATTCTCTAAGAGTGGCATAAGACATAATACCTCCTCACTGATTCACAGCTTCAAGCAAACCCCTCAAGAAACCGTGAGACTTGCAGGAAGAAGATTTAGGCAATACTTAGAAAGATGCCCTGTTTCGGAGCTACCCACACCAGCTAAGCAAGTGGCTTTATTCTTGGATGGATTGCTAAGTACCAAATTGAGATCTTATGTGTACTTGAAGGACCCTAGGACCATAGAAGAGTGTGTACGCATGTGCATTGACATCGAGGATAACCTAGGGGAGGAGTTAGAGCTTTCCAAGATATACAAAGATTCAGATAGTGCCTCTAGCCTCTCTTCCTCGCAATCCACATCAATTGAGGAATTAGCAGAGAAAGTAGCTCAGAAACTAGGTGTCTCTAGCAAACAAATCCCAAGGTTTGCCCCTGTGAAAAGATGCTATACTTGTGGAGGCGACCATATGGCGAATGTCTGTCCCATTATGGCTCAACCCCAAGTTAATCCTAGTAGCCAGTACTGCACCATAGAACGAAGGTACACCAATCACACTGCGCAAGATTGCCCCTACAATAAGCAAACTGTTAGACAGATGTACCCACAACCATACCCTCAACAAGGAAGATACCAGCACCAGTACCCACCTCAGCAGTATGCGAGACCTCAACAAACCTACGAACCCTACCAAAACCAACAAAGGCCTCAGCCTGTGCTAGCACAACAACCCCCTGCTCCAGCTAATGTGATTCCGGTAAAGTATGCTGCTGCAGAAGAAAACCTGAATAGAGCTATAGTCCCCGTAACACCATTGCTTTCAGAAAGTGATCCTAGTGACCATAGCTTCGATTCTACACATGTTGATAGTCCCCAGGCTTACTACATGCAATCTCCTGAACATGGTGAGTCCTATTATAGTGAAGAGCCAAACGAACCTAGTTGGGAGTCAGATTACACAAACGTCATGTATGCAAACCCCAACCCTAGACCTCAAACTAGGCAAGTAAGACCTCCATTCCCTAGAGGACCATGCTACAGATGTGAAGGAGATCATCTCATTCGTGATTGTCCCATGCCGACACCTACCCAAACCCAATCAGTGACATTCCAGGGCTTTTGCCAAGAGTGTGGAAAGGAGCATCTCTTATGAGACTGCCCTGAGAATCCTAATAATATGCCAAAAATCACTCCTATTAACGTTATTGGGTTAGTGGTAGATTCCACAGGAAGTGTCACTTCCACTGCACCCGTACAGGTAGTCACTAGAGCTCAAGCATTGCAGCAAAACCAAGGGGTAGGCCAGGAAAAGAGCCCAAATGTTAGTGAAACAGAGAGCACGACAAAGAAAAGGACTAGAGCTTGGAGAGATAGTCGTGAAAGAATGAAAAGACAATGGGCAAAAAAGATGAGTGAACTCGAGGAAAGCCTTAGAGAAACAAAGGCCAGGATAATTGAACTCACATCTCAAACTCCCTCTCACACTACCACACCTCCACCATTCCCAACTCCATCCGAACGGCCACCTTCCAGCCCGCCTCACCTAAACCCACCATCCCCAAGAGTAGGATCAGTCCTAGCAGATCCCACTCCCGAGGACCTAAACATGATGCTTAAAGCATATCAGGCCAGAATCCAAGAAGGGCCAACCGTAACCGATCATGAAAAATGTTACCCTAGAGCAGAACTAGAGCTAGAACGAACCAAAATTTGCGCGAAGATGGTGAAATTGGCTCAGACCATGTTTGAAGCCAGCCGCCTATTTAACATCTCTAGTTCAGCAAAGACACAGTTGCACTTTGATGGACTGCTAGAAAGAATAGAGAAGCTGATTGCACAATCAGAAAAGGAACCCGCCTCTCAACATAAGGACAAGGCAAGTGAAGGAGCAAGTCTTCCTGCCCGGGAAGCCTATGTGCCTGAAGCCTATGTGCCTAACTCTACGGAGCCAGACACATCATCTTCTATGAATCGATTCACACCAGAATTCCTACGAGAGATTCAAGAAGACAAATGGGCTAAGGAAAGTGAAGTCCCTCCTCCCATTGAACTTGTGGATGATGCACATGACCAATTCCCACAAGACATCCCCTCCATTTATGAGGAGCAGGAGAGCACCCACTCTCAGGAAAGACTAGACTTTGAGTCTAATTCTTTACAAGAATTACCCCACTTCACAGGCCCATGGGAAGCTAAGTCTACTTGTATGAGAGCACCCACGGTCATGGTAAGAAACAAAGACTCGATCATACCTAGGAACACAGAGGTAGTGAAAAACACTAAAGTACAGTGCAACCTCACCTTAGAAGAGCTACTCAAAGTAAGGCCAGAGCTATGGAAACATGTAGCCAAACAAGTACCAGAGATAGCAAAACCTCGTTCGCAGGTAGGATCCCAGAGAACAGTGCCAAAAATACCCTTGGACAAGATAGGAGACATGAGTGAGGGCGAAGAGGGAAACACATATCTTCCTATCACTCATCAAGGATACACCACCAAGGCCATTCTAGACTCAGGCGAAGGTGTTGCAATTGCTACCACTTCCCTATGGAAGCGCTGGGGCAAGCCAGCACTCAGGCCCACAAGGATGAAATTGCAAATGGCCGATGGTCACATAGAGAGACCCCTAGGGTTGTTAGAAGGAATAACTCTCACCACCTGTGGTGTTGAGTTCGAGCACACATTTGCTATATGCGATTTTAGCAAAAATCATGCCTATGAGATGATTTTGGGAAGACCCTTTATGCGACAGTTGCAAGTGGTACAGGATTGGGGAACCAATTCTTTGTACCTACAACACTTAGGTGTTACGACCAAAGTGAATCTCAAAGATTACTCTCATAGAGATGTCCCTCCTATCCAATGGAATCCCATCCATAGAGCCAAAGATGATACAGAATCGATGCATTCCATAGGGTCAGGATCCTCATGGATGCATGAAGACACCCACTTATGGATGTGCAAAGTAGCAGTAGAAGAAGAGAAGAGAGAAGAAGCCAGAGAGATAGGTGCAAAAGAAACACATAGATCAATTCAAGACCCAGCCTATGCGCCTGTAGTTTTTCCTGACGAAGAATTTGAACCCCATGGCTGGGCAGAAATCCTAGCAACAATGGATGTAGCCATCAATGAAGAACAATGGACACCTCACTGTGATGAAGATGGCTATGACATTTCAGTCTTCTCCATAGAGCCAATCATGGGAGAGGCAGTTCTAGAAGAATGCGAACCTAGCCCTGATGCATTTGAAGATGCAAGCGACTCCAATCTAGAGTCAATCATTATGGATCCACCTTTTGCATCAGATGAAGAATATTTCTATGAAGTAGAATTTCAACCCCAAAGGCACGGAGAACTTACAAATGATGTAAGGCTAGCCACACATGTGACCCCGAAGGAAGAAGGGAAGAAAAGAAAGAAGAGAGCAGTCACATCAGAAGAGGAAGAATCTTTGTTCGAGGTCCCGGAAAACTTTAAAAAGTATGAGATAGATGACAGAAGAGTCATGATCAGAATGCCTAAACGAGAGGCACAATCAAGAGAGGCCTATGATAACAAAGAAACCACAAAGAAATTGTGGTAGCCATGGAAGAAGGAGAAGAGAGATGCACGTACATAGGCCATGACCTGACAGAAGAGGAAGAACAAGAGCTAATAGCCTTGCTAAGAGAATACAGAGAAGCATTCGCTTGGAGTTACAAGGATTTGAAGGGGGTTGATCTAGACATATGCTCACACACTATCCCCATGACCTCAGATGCCAAACCCTCTAAGCAAAAGCCATATACATATAATGATAATTATGCTGCTAAGATCAAAGAGGAGATAGATAGACTGGTTGAAGCTGGATTCATCTCCTAATCGTTCTAGGTCGAAGATCCTAGAGGAGAGTTGATGACCTGTCCATTTATGCTCCTGTGCTACTTTCAATGTAGGTATTAAGAAATCCAACGATAGCACTGCATTTTGGCCAAATACCATCTGAAAGGGGGTGGCTTGGAGTACCGTTTTGTAGGCCACTCGATATGCCCAAACAGCATGGTGTAGCTGTTTGTCCCAATCAGAGCGTTTATTGTTCACTAATTTCGTCAGTATATTGCATAAGATCTTATTGGTGCTCTCAGCCTGGCCATTTGCTTGAGGGTGATAGGGGGCAGACTTCTTATGTACTACCAAGAATTCTTGGAGCAGATTTTCAATAACTTCATTCAAGAAGTGAGTGCCTCTATCACTAACTAGCTCTATAGGTAGCCCGTATCTAGTGAACACATTCTCAAATAAAAACTTAGCTGCTGTTTGAGCATCGTTCTTTGTTGTGGCTTTTACCTCTACCCACTTGGTTAGATAGTCCGTGGCAACAATGATATATTCAGCATGGGACCCCTTAGCTGGGGGATTAATAGGACCTACGAAGTCTATTCCCCACTTAGAGAATGCACGTCCACCCATCATAGGTTTCAGTGGCATCTCGTCTTTGCGTATAGGATACTGAGTTCGCTGACAGACATCACACCGTTTCACATAGGTATGTGCATCCATGTGAAGGGTTGGCCACCAGAAGCCCGCAAATAGTACTGCCTTGATCACCCCATCTGGTCCAAAGTGTCCTCCTGCTACACCTTGGTGAGCAGTTTCCAAGATCTTGAGATATTCACTTTCATGGACACATAGTCTCAGGTAACCATCCTTACCACGCTTGTAGAGATTATCACCAATGAATGAGTACTCTAGGGCTTCTTGTTCTAGACTTCTTTTCCTAACCAGAGTCATGTCTAGAGGGAATGTTTTCGTCCTCAGGAAGGGTACTAGTGGTTCACTCCAATCTGGCACTATGGACACTTGATAAAGAGTGGCATGTTCCACAGGTGGTTTAGTGCAACAGATTGGGCATTCCTTGCACAACTTTTGGACATCAGCCTCCATAGTAGGCCAATGCACTCCGAGTCTCCTTAGTGTTTGTAGGGTTCCTTGCTTTGAGTGGTGTTGCTCTAATGCACCTACATGTGCTAATTGCAACCATTTAGCGTACTCATCCTCTTCCACACAACAGGCCAAGATCCCTTGATCCGTGTGCTTGTACATACTTCCTGCCATGATGTGATACTTTTGGGCTTTTACCACCTCTCTATCCTGCGTGTTTATTACTGGATGGTTAGGCCCGTATGTCAATACTGGTACCAATGGCTTAGCCCACTGCGGTACAACTTCCAAATTAAACAAGTAAGCATCAGGAAGGTCATCTGACACTCCTTGTGGGGCTTCTCCAGATGTGAGCCTAGAGAGATGGTCTGCTCTCAAGTGAGTCTTTCCTTTCCTTACCACAACCTCAAAATCATATTCCATTAGCAAGAGAAACCATCTTACTAATCTTCCTGTATTGCATGGCTTGTTTACGAGATATAGCAATGCCTGATGATCAGTAAAAAATTTAAACTTATTTGCAAGCAAATAATGTCTAAACTTTTTAACTGCATATACCATGCCTAGTCCTTCTCGTTCGGTGGTGGTATAGTTTCGCTCAGCTGCGTTCAACTGTCTACTAGCATAGGCAATTGGAAGATCCATATTACCTTCACCGGTAGGCTGCGCGAGTACACACCCAATAGCATAATTGGATGCATCCACATGAACATGGAAAGGCTTATTCCAATCTGGTGTGGTTAAGATTGGTGCTGAACATAATCACCGTTTAAGCTCATTGAAGGAATTCTCACATTCATCCGTCCACTCAAAGTTAGTCAAAAGTCCATACAGAGGCTTTGCAATGATGGCATACATGTGTATAAACCGTCGGTAATAACCACAATTCCCCATGAAAGCCTGTACTTCCTTGATGTCCTTTGGCCTAGGTAACTCGGCTATGGCTCTCACTTTCTCTTCATCAGTGGATATGCCATTCTTTGACACTATGTGTCCTAGAATCTTGCCTTGCCTGACCATAAAAACGCACTTTTCTGGGTTTAGGCAGACTTGATATTCTCTACATTTGTCAAAGATTTGTCTGAGTTCAGGAATATGGGTTTGCCTAAAGTTGGAATGAGCGCAAAGATCATCAACATAGACTTCCAAATTCTTCCTCAAGAATTCTTTAAACACGTGACACATCAATCTTTGAAAGGTAGCCGGTGCATTGGTAAGCCCGAACGGCATTACCCGAAAGGCAAATATGCCCCACTCCGCGGCAAAAGCTGTCTTATGCTGATCTTCTGGAGCTATGGCTACTTGATTGTAGCCCGAAAATCCATCGAGGAAGCTGTACACTTCCTTGCCTGCTACTCTTTCTAAGAGATGCTCTGTGACAAGACTGAGGGCGGCTGCAGGGATATACGCAGCTAAGAAACGTCAGAAGGCATACTTTGATGCCCACATCAAGGATAAAGGTTTGAAGGCAGGCGACCTAGTACTAGTCTACACTTTGAAACAACACGCGAGAAAACTAGAGAAAAGAGGCTACGGACCCATGATCATTAATAGGATCTCAACCAGTGGAGCAGTTCAACTCGCTACCCTCGAAGGTGATGTTCTTCCTAGCTATATATGCAGGTGCAGAGTCAAGTTATATCAGGAACCTCTGACGGAAGAGATGCTATGTCGACTCAACATTGCTAAGAGACGCAAAGAAGAAGAAAAACGAATTCGAGAAGAAGCTCAAGCAGAAGCTTTAGAGCGCATACGGAGAATGAAATTAAGAAGACAAGGCAGAGAGCAACCTAGGCTAGGTGCATATGCAGACCAAGGATATCACGTGGCTATGTGTGAAGTTTCAAGTATCAGCTCTCATAGGATAATTGATCGACGTCCTTTTATAACCTTAGATATAGGACAAGGAAAGGGTGCAAGGACTGTAAGAGCTTTGATTGACTCAGGTGCATCCATTAGTGCAGTCAAGTTGTCTTACTGTCAAGAGTTGAAATTAACTGTCAATCCTATAGAAGCATATCTCATAGGATTGGGAGGTGTGGAAACCCCTTGCATGGGCGAGGTGGATCTTCCCATCTCCATTCAAGACGAAGCAATGACAGTCAAAGTACTAGTGTGTCAAGATGAGGACCTCACTGAGCCTCTTGTCTTGGGTCAGGACTGGATCTATGATCATGCAGTCAACCTAAACCTAAGAAGTGGACTTCTTCAGGTATGGGTAAATCATAGTCAAATTACAGTTGAATTGGAAAATGAGGCACTCAAGGAACTAGGTAAGGCACGAACTCCTGGTCCTTCCAGGGGTGCACATGAAGTTGACAATGCTATTCTTGTCCAAAAATGTATGATGCAGAAAGAGGATTGTCTCAACAACGGAATCAAGGATAAGAAGGCACTCCCTTCTGTTCCAAAGGCCAGAGGGATGCAACAACCAAAGGAAGATCGAATACAGAAGAAGCAGAACACTACCTATACTGGAGGCCAAAAAAAGGAGCAAAGCAGATTGTTTCAACCGATGAAACAAGTATGGAGGCGAAAAGGCGAACACCCTGTTCCGACCAGGCCAACACCACGGCCACAACCTCTTATTAGTAATAAAAAACACAACACTAATAAGAATTCCTTCATAAATTCTTCTGCGAAAGTGAAGTCTATTTGGGTACCCAAGAAGTCAATGAAGGCCAGCCCACAATCATGACAAATCTGGGTGCCTAAGGCTTGCTTGCGGGCTCAAATAGCTACACCAAGGCCAAACCCTGTACAACATGTTTCAGTCACGCGAACATCTGAGGCTCAGTCATACACATCACACACTAACACGTATTCTTCCATGAGCACAAGTAGAATCACTTGTAAATGGGTCCCTAAAAAGCCCCATTTTTCAAGTAAATACCCTATCACACTCTCCAGAGCCTCCACAAAGTCAAAATCAGAACCTATCCATTGCATTTGGCAACCTAAAACTTGTAATAAACCCCCGGATCCCAATTGTAAATCCATGTCCACCTACTAACTACTTCACTCTCACACCACATCATTCCGCTTAGCTCTTAGGTGTACCCAATTCCTAACTACACACACAAGCACCGAGCACTTACTAACCCCCTAACCTCTCCCGAACCTCATGTTAATGTTGTAATAGGGGACACAGTGTCATTTTTGTGTCCATTGCAATGTTAACATTTATTCATATATTCTCACAGAACCAGCTGCGAAGTTTTCAACATGGCTGAGGCAGCAGGAACTAGCTCTCAAACACAAACAAGCCAGCAAGTGGTGGACTTAGACAGTTTACCCGTTTTGCCTGAGACAAATGAAAGACCAGAAGAATTGCAGGCCATCAAAATCATACCTATTGCGGACCCTCCTAGTGGCCATACCATGCCCGTAGGAAAAACTTCCCACTGGTTTAGTGAAGTGGCAGGACCCTTGGGAGAGGGAACGTACCTATGGGAATCAGAGTTGGACTTCAATGGGAAGCAAGGTAAATACCATTTCTTTACAAGAGAATTCGAGAAGTTACAAAATGCAGAAGGTCTACGTTCGATTTGGGAGAAGGCAGGATTGGATGCATATTTCAGTGCACGGCTCCCAAAGCCTGACTTCATGCGATGCTACTATCTCATCAACACCTTGACTCCAAACAAGAACCCAAAAGGTGCAAGCTCATTTGTGATTCCATCTCTGACAAAGGGGAATGAGCTCAAGAGGTTCAGGATATCAAACAACTTGGTGAGGGAGGCTCTAGATATGCGCGGAATGCATATTCCTACAGAGAAGGAAACCCTAGTACCGGATTACATGAAGAATCGAAGTCTCACCAAACTCAAGGACATGGTGTCCATGACGCCTAATATTGCAATACACCTTCGCATGTGCATGCAACACTTTGCTTTTCCTGCCCAAGATAGATTCACCATGCCGCCCAAAAAGATTTGGTTTAGTTTGTATCTGGTAGAGACACAGAGCCTCACCATCAACTTACCCCACTGGATAATTGATCAGATACACCTAGCTCACAAACGATGGCCGCGGAAACAGGTTTTATATGGATGTTGTGCTTTGACGAGAATAATTTATAGGTGTTTGGCTTATGACATCCCTATTCAACGGGCCCTAATGTGGAATCGTGTAGAGCAGTTTAGAGGCAGGACATCCACTGGACCCGCTTCTAAGAAGATGAGAGGTACTGTCCAAGTCCCTTGTGCTCAACCACGTGGAGCCACCCTAACACCAGACGTCACCCCTCCACCCCGAAGAGTCCGACCATTCACACTCCGACTTCCAAGACGCAGCACCGATGGTCCTAACTTGATATTCCCTCCCATCCCAACCGACCTTGAATTTCCCAGTGGTGCACCTTTGGAAGAACTCACGAATGAAGACTTCGAACAATTATTACAAGATGTAGAGCTGGAGCCAGAAGAGGCACAACAAGTGGAGAATGTGCAAACGCAAGCAACAACCTCCCAAGTACCTGTCACCACAGTTGAAGTGGATGAAGAGGATAATGAAGAAGAAGAACAGGAGGAAGATGAGGAGGATTACGATCAAGAGCATCATGATGAGCAACAAGAAGTGCCAGAACTTGTAGGTGCACCTGCATATACAGCTCAACTACAAAGGTTATACGACACAATCAAAGCAGTACAAGAAAGGCATCAACTCTCTCTTGTATCAGGTCAAGCTTTGATGCAAGAAATGCTATCAGATGATGGGGTGGATCAACATTTCATTCACACCCTCAAATTAGTGTCAGAATCTTTAGGAGTTCCGGAGGCTGTCCACACAGCAGTCCGCCAGTCCGTGAGGTATGACAAACGTAGAGTCGACACATTACCACGAGCAGGTAAGACTATCAGGATGCCTGTCACAGAACAAGAGGTAACCATTGAAGCCACAGCTAACCCCACCACCACCATTGACCTCTCTGCCGAAACCTTCGTTCAGACATCACCCATCTCACCCCAGCATCCCCCATCACCACCTTCTCCACCCCCACCACCACCTCCCACCATGGAAGAAACGCGAGTCATCACCTCTACCTTCACTTATAACCCACCCTCAGTCACATCATTTTCCTTTCGAGAACCCACCTCACAAGACACCCTCTTCTCTTTCGTCACCAATCCCTTGTACACTTCAAACCTTCTATCCTCCGAACCCATAATGGGTCATCCCATAATCCCAAGTGTGGTTGGAAACCCTGCACCCACAGAAGGCACCCTGTGTTTCCTAGCCTATCCCCCAATACGGATACCTCCATTCCATGACCCTCACTTCCCATCTGGCCCCTACACCTCTTTCGACCTAACCTCACCACCCCCATACCCGTCCTTTGTGGAGCAGTTCATCCGCTCTCCAATGTTTCAGAGGCACATTTCCCCGCTGTTCACAACGACATCAATTTACACGAACACCACACTCACTTCACCTACCATACCCACCTACATGGTAGCCCCTGTACACACCACTTTGTCTGACCCAATGGACATTTCACCCACCACAGCACCTCTCCCCACGATTCCACCATCTCCCCCTCCACTACCCCTCATCTCACCACTCACCACATCATTGGCACACACAGCATTCACTACCTCCCTCCCCAATCCCACCTCCCCTGCATTTCAAACTTTTCCCCTTGCATCTCATAATGTAAATAGCACGTTCAACACATTACTTCAGTGTGCACATCAACTACAACAAGAATACCATCAATTGGAAGAACGCACTACGGCCCTCCAGGCAGAATCTCAGCGTTTGCAAGCTAGAGTCACCAGTCTTGAAGCTGATTACCAAACGCTCCTAACCGAGCATACCACCTTACAACAGGCTCACTCTGAATTGGAATCAAAGACATCAACAGTAGATGATCAAGCAGTCAAGGAACTAGAAACAGTGCTCCAAGCACAAATGATATCTAATGCTACACTCAGACGCAACCTTGGGCTATTAAGGAAGCATATGGCAGCAGCACTAGAAGAGAACAAGAGGCTTCAACAACAAAACCAAGACAACTTTGAAGCGGCTATGGAAGGAATTGCAGGAGCAACCATTAGCCCTACCAAGTATAGAGCAGTCCCATCGGAAGACATTCGCATCTTACTTGAGGAGCATGCAAATTTCTTAGAGTCATATGAAAAGTTAGAGACTGAATGTGCAGACCTAAAGAAACAGATAGCCAGTGCCCCCGCAGCTCAACAGGAGCCGGTAATCTTGCAACACTCTACAGAAGAAGTAGAGACCCTCCGAAAACAGGTGGCAGAACTCCAAGCACGCCTCGCACCATATGAAAGGCCACCCTCACCCACTGAAGAACCAGAACCTGAAACAGTAGTGGAAATCCCCGTCGATGATAGCTATGAAGAGCCGTACGAGCCAATGCCAACACCCGGTGGTCGGACTACAGAGGAAGGACAGGACACTTTAGAAATTCAAGTTCCAGATTGGGTAAAAAGGGTCGAGAAAGTGGGTAAGACACATGATGATCGCGTTGCCGTGCAAATGCAATCTCTCACAAATCTGGAAGAAACTGTCCTTCGGTCTTCTTACTTTCAGAACCTATCCCACCAACGGTTAATCACAACATCAGAGTCGCAATACATGCCTTATTTTGTCTTGCTACATGATTATAATGCAGAAGTTAAAAGACATAGAGGGAAGGAGCCCACATTTGCCACTCAATTTGAGCCAGAGGACTTACCGACAGATGCGCGTGCGGGCTCGATTTTCTAGCCTAATTGGCGTGCACGTCTACTAACCGATTACCCTGAGATGATGAGCACCTGGGCAACCATGCCACTGTATATCAAGTATAATCCATGCCACTGTATTACCCTGAGATGATGAGCACCTGGGCAACCATGCCACTGTACCATTGGGCAACCATGCCCAATGGTACGTCGCAGATCATGGCAGGCATTTGCGATCAAGGTACGCAACAATAAAGAATGCTCCGCTTGGGTTAACTATCCATATTTTGCTCCACCTCGAGGGATCCCAACCGTAGCCTACATGGTATCAACAATTCGGCATTGGTCTACACGTCTAAATAATGTACCCGGCATAGCAGCAAAAATGTGTATGAAAATATTTGAGCTCATGACCATTGTCTTCAAAACCTTTCGGATGGTACAAGCTCCATACATCTCTGCCCCTGGATTCTCCCAAGGTAACAAGGATTTAGTCTACGACATGAGCCAGACTCCCTCGATCACTATAATCTTTGCCTGGCATGCACGAATAAAGTACTTACCCGCATGCTTCAAGCAAACATTTGAGGAAATGTTCTCTACGGGATTCTGGGAATATCATTCAGAAATTTTCATTCCCAGACCCACACATTTGCTACATCTATTCGCAGTAGAACAAGCGATCCATGCAGATCAGTTACGTCTGCCACATCCGGACATTCCAGGACCAATTGATTGGGATCGTATGATGACAGACTTGGCCAGAGGTCTATGCATACAAGAACATCAGCTTGCCACTCAGGTTGTGGAATATTACATCCAACACTCCCAGCAACAAGGGTCTGTCAGGGACGACAGACGCGAGAGAGGGGGGGTGTTGAGAGCAGTATGGGCACCCAAGGACTGACTAGACAAGGAAGCCAGTGGAGAGAGTCAGAGCGAGGTGAAGGATTAAGTAGACAAAGCAGTCGACGCAAATCTGGCAGATAGGCCCTTCAAATTTTTCCAAATCTGGGAGATAGGCCCTTCAAATTTTTCCAAATTTATCACTAACAATCATTGTAAATACCACTTCATATTTTTGTAGCTCCATTTTGTGCAAGCCAAGGAGTCCTTGAGCTTGAGGAGCCTTAGAAGTGCCTACATATCAATTTTTTGTATTTTTTAGACTCCGTTTAAGCCCTCAAATTAGCCCTGGAACCTAATTTTTAACTAGGTCGGACACTAGGTCTAGACAGGGCCAAAACCTAGTCAAAAACTATAAATAGAGCTAGAGAGCTCATTTTTGAGGTTAGATTGTAATTGAAATGAACTTGTAATAGCTTTTTGAAAGTAATCTAAGAACTCCATTGCTTCTCACTCTTTGTCTTGCCGTGTGTGCACGTGTGTGTGTATGTGTGTGCATGTTTGTGTGCTTCTCACTCACGCACTTGTGTCTCCACTTGCTCGGGGTCTTCATACCATCCTCACGTCTTCCCGGATTGACATTAAAGGAGGTGCTACTCATCACTGAGCTACACCATCATAGGAGAATCATATGATAATAAAGAAAAGACCAAGAAAATTGTAGTGACCATTGAAGAGAACGAAGAGAGATGCACATACATAGGAGACCTAAGTGCAAGAGAAGAAATGGAGCTCGTAGCTCTATTAAGGGAATATAGGGATGTGTTTGCATGGCACTATAGAGACTTGAAAGGGGTAGATCCAAGAATTTGTTCTCATACTATCCCCATGACTGCTGATGCCAAGCCCACCAAACAGAAGCCCTACACATATAATGATACATATGCAGCCAAAATAAAAGAAGAAATTGATAGGCTGATTGAAGCTGGATTCATCTATGAGATTGAGCATACTGAATGGGTGTCCCCCATTGTAGTGGTACCCAAGAAGAACGGGAAGTTGCGAGTGTGTATTAACCTTAAAAAAGTTAATGCCGCTACGATCAGAGATAGTTATCCACTTCCAATCACAGAACACCTATTGGAGCGTGTTGCAGGCAAGGAAGTTTATAGCTTCCTTGATGGATTTTTAGGTTAGAATCAAGTAGCCATTGCCCTAGAAGATCAACACAAAACAGCTTTTGCCACAAAGTGGGGAATCTTTGCATTTCGTGTTATGCAATTCGGGCTCACAAATGCACCTACAACATTCCAACGGCTCATGTGTCATGTCTTCAAAGAGTTCTTGCGAAAGAGCTTAGAAGTATATGTGGATGATTTATGTGCTCATTCCCAAGAAAGAAGATTTCACATCCCTGAACTTAGACAAATCTTTAACAAGTGTAGAGAATATCGAGTGTGTCTGAACCCAGAAAAGTGTGTGTTCATGGTGCGTCAAGGTAAAATCTTAGGTCATATTGTTTCTAAGAATGGAATCCAACAAGGTACGAGCCATAGCAGAGCTGCCACGGCCAAGGAATGTTAAAGAGGTACAAGCCTTTATGGGCCATTGTGGATATTACCGTAGGTTTATCCACATGTACGTGATCATAGCTAGACCCCTTTATGCCTTGTTGTCTAATTCTGAGTGGAGCGAAGAATGCGAGAATTCTTTCAATGAACTGAAGAAAAGTTTGTGCACAGCACCAATACTGACCACTCCTTATTAGAATAAACCATTCCATGTCCATGTGGATGCATCCAATCATGCCATAGGATGTGTGCTAGCACAACCCACCGGTGAAGGAAATTTAGATTTACCCATAGCATATGCTAGCAGACAGCTAACCGCAGCGGAACGAAACTATACCACAACTGAGCGATAGGGCTTAGGCATGGTATATGTTGTGAAGACGTTTAGACACTATTTATTGGCCAACAAGTTCAAGTTTTTCACTAATCATCAAGCTTTGTTATATTTGGTCAATAAACCTTGCAATACTGGACGCTTAGTAAGATGGTTCCTCTTACTAATGGAATATGACTTTGAAGTTGTTGTCAGGAAAGGTAGAACCCATGTTCGGGCAGATCACCTTTCTTGCATCACTTCAGGAGAGTCACCGCAAGGAGTGTCTGACGAATTACCCGATGCTTATCTGTTCAATTTAGAAGTTGTTCCTAAATGGGCAAATAAGTTGGTACCAGTCCTAACCTTCGGCCCTGCAAATAAGAATGTGAAAACATCACAAGAAGAAATTGTAAAATCACAAAAATATCACATATTGGCAGGAAGCATGTACAAACAAGATACTGAGGGTGTATTAGCTTGTTGTGTCGAGGATGATGAACATAGTAGTTGGTTGCAGCAAGCTCATGAAGGATTGCTAGGAAATCACTATTCTAAGCAACGAACATTGCAGAATCTGAAGCGTTTAGGAGTGTATTGGCCTAGCATGGACAAAGAAATACATGAGTGGATTAAGAATTGTCCAATGTGCAGAGAGAGACCCCCAGTGGAGCATGCGACCCTTTATCAAGAGTGATTAATTCAAGATTGGAGTGCTCCATTGGTAGAGTTTATGAGGTCGGGAAGATTACCCAAAGAGGCTAGTCTAGCAAGAAGACGAAGCATGGAGCAAGAGGCTCAAGGCTATGCCTTAGTAGGAGAGAACCTATACCGAAGAGGCAAAGATGGTTACTTAATACTGTGCGTTCATGAATCAGACTAGAGACTGCACACAACGGTGTTGCAGGTGGACACTTTGGTCCTGATCGAGTAATCAAGACCATTCTATTCTCAGGACTTTGGTGGCCAACTCTTCATATGGATTCACATACCTATGTGAAGAAATGTGACACATGCCAACGTGCACAATATCCTATCAGAAAAGACGAGATGCCTTTGAGGCCCGTGATGGGAGGACGTGCATTCTCAAAGTGGGGTATAGACTTTGTAGGTCCTATTAACCCCCCAGCTAGAAACTCCCATGCAGAGTACATCATTGTAGCCATAGATTACCTTACAAAATGGGTAGAAGTCAAAGCCACAACAAAGAATGATGCTCAGATGACGGCTAAGTTCTTATTCGAGAATGTGTTCACTAGATATTGACTACCAATAGAGTTAGTAAGCGATAGAGGCACCCACTTCTTAAATGAAGTCATTGAAAATCTTCTCCAAGAATTCTTGGTGATACATAAGAAGTCTGCCCCCTATCATCCCCAAGCTAACGGACAGGCCGAGAGCATAAATAAGATCCTATGTAATGTCTTGACTAAATTGGTAAATAATAAATGCTCTGATTGGGACAAACAGCTTCATCATGCTGTTTGGGCTTACCGAGTTGCCTACAAAACAGTACTCAATGCCACCCCATTTCAGATGGTCTTTCGACAGAATGCTATGCTACCTTTAGATTTCCTAATCCCAGCATTAAAAGAAGCACAAGAGCATGAGTGGAATGGACATGAATTGTCCTCTAGGATCTTTGATCTAGAATGCTTAGGTGAGACAAGGCTACGCGCGGCGGCAGGTATCTATGCTGCAAAGAAAAGGCAAAAGGCATACTTTGATGCACACATCAAAGATAAATGATTGAAAGAGGGAGATCTAGTCTTGGTTTACACACTAAAACAACATGCCCGTAAGTTGGAAAAACGAGGATATGGACCCATGATCATTAACAGAATTTCCACTAGCGGTGCAGTTCAATTGGCTACTTTAGAAGGTGATATCTTGCCCAGCTATATTAGTGGATGTAGAGTCAAGTTATACCAAGAACCTCTTACAGAGGATATGCTTACAAGACTCAACACTGCTAAGAAACGAAAAGAAGAGGAGTTAAGGGTGAGAGAAGAAGCACAGGTAGAGGCCAGAGAGCGTATTAGGCAAAATAAGTTAAGGCGACTAGGCCTAGATGTCAACTCAAACACCCCAAAATATCACATGGATATGTGCCAAAAATCAGGCATAGCGACTTCTCTAGTTATTGACCGACGTCCCTTTGTGACCATCGAGATAGGACAAGGAAAGGGTGCAAGGACTGTGAAAGCATTGATTGACTCAGGTGCAGCAAGTAGTGCAGTTCGACTTTCCTACTGCCAAGACTTGCAGTTGAACATCAATCCCATAGAAGCTTATCTCATAGGATTGGGAGGTGTGGAAACCCCTTGTTTGGGCGAGGTGGAACTTCCCATCTACCTTCAAGGTGTTCCAATGAAAGTCAAAGTGCTAGTGTGTCAGGATGAGAACCTTACAGAACCACTTGTCTTAGGACAAGATTGGATTTATGACAATGCAGTCAACCTAAACCTAAGAAGTCAAATTTTTCAAGTTTGGGTACATGAACAATGCATTACATTAGAATTAGAGAACTACATGCTCCCAGATCATGGCACCACACACTCTCTTCGTTCTTCTAAGACTAATCATATGGAAGAAGATGTTGTATGTGTCAAAAGCTCTATGATGCAGAAGGAGTCAATCGTGGAAGAACAGGTTCAAAGGCGAGTGGATCTTTTTTCTTCTCCAAAGAATCAAGTAGCCACAGTAGTGAGTCCACCACACAGGCAAACACAATTGTTCACGACAACTACTACATCAAATAGAAAGACACCATTTGACAAGGAAGCAGTTCCGAGCATGAAACAGATATCGGTACGCAAAGGAGAGCAACCACCAGCCTTGGCCCCACAAATCCCATCCAGGCAAGCCAACTAGGCCAGAAGACGAAGGAAGCAGCTCGGACAAGCTCAATCACAAGGTATCCAACAAGTTTGGGTGCCTAAGAAATTAGCTGCAACTCAACAAGGGCGATTACAGATGTGGGTACCTAAGAAGCTCTTACATCCACAACAACCTATGTTCTCCCACATGCGAAAGGTCTCAACAAAGAAGCCAAAAAGAGAAAAGGGTAAGAACCACGTACAGAGACCGAAAGAAGATCAAATCAGCTCTTCAACAATATTAGGAAGACGTGCAAAAAGTATATGGGTTTGGAAGCCAAAAGTACAAGTAGCCTTCACCGAACCAAAGCGCCAACCACACTGGATACCGCAGTTCAGAAAGCATCCAAAGAGGAAGACGCCTGAAGTGATCTCTACAGTGCCAAATGCTGTTCTAAAATGGACTCCAATAAGGAGGATTACATCAATTCGAGACTCAATGGATACCTCCACCAAGGTCGGCATCAACCTCCGCAAATAACATCGAAAGCCTCGACGAGCGACAACCATGTGCTCCTTGCACAACCTTGTCTGTTGCACCATTCAGGTCATGCATTTCCAAAGTATGCATTAATATAGGGCCACATTACATGGCCATGCATAGACACAATTGAGAGTCCCATGCACGAGAGCACATTGACACATGTAAACCAATTTTTGATACTAAACTTTGTCTTCTTGTTTTGTGACATTGTTCCTCTTAAAAAAAAAAAAAAAAAAACAAAAAAACTTGTTCCCAGGTTTCGCTCATGAAACATGAATGAGTCATGCTTAGTTGAAGATTGAACCTTTGATTACTGGGCATTTATCAGTCTAGATAGAAGTGTGTCTCAGCTAGCAGATGATATAATTGCTCCCTTATCTGGTAGATGTCAAGAACTTGGCATGAACATGGCATCCACAACTATGGTTTCCTCTTACTATGGTAGGGGTAAAGAACTTGAAGGTCCGCAACTTGAGTGATGCTTAACTACTGCATGTATGAGAGCATCCAGGGAGATATCTGCAAGGGGTAGTTTTGGTCACCTGCAAATCTTTGTATGTATACTGGATAAGAAGACTCCTGCTTATGGTGCGCTAAAGAGAATATGTGAAACTAAGCTTGGTGTAGTCGACCATCAACACGGACATTCATCAACAATGTTCCATTGCAAAGGCCAAGTGTACAACATGAAGAGATGAACATCGATCGACCTTCTCCATGGTAAGTATCTTTACTTGGGAAACATCATAACCATGATAGCTTAGGAAACCTCTTCGTCGACATACCCTTGAGCACTTAGCTCAAGAACCCCAATTTTTGCACGATACCTCTTCCGATGCATTTTCCAAGTAAGCATGCATAGGGCTACATTACAAGGCCGTGCACAAGGCACATATTTTCCTCAACCCATGCACGAACACACTTACCCATCATCCACTAGGGGTTATGAGTACTCAACATGACTACTATGAACATCAACTTTGGAAGATCTAGAGGACATCAACGGAGACTCACAACAACACAATCATGCTGGAATCCAACGAAGAAGTACATACCAAGGCACTACAACTTGCAAAAGCTCGCAGTGATAGATGAAGAATCGGACAACCAACCCTGCCACATCTGGGAGCGAGACGACTTTTGTGAAGGGACACTCCCTCTCAAAGCACTACTTGGAACAACCACTACAACAAGGGTCTGTCAGGGACGACAGACTCGAGAGGGGGGGGAGTGTTGGAACTCAAGGTCAAGCACAAGCATGGAAGCACATCAGAAAGGTGGACACACACAAGAAGAAGGAGCAAGTAAGGAGCTCCAAGGAGTACATTCAAATTTTTAGAAGAATCCCCTACAAAAATAATGATTTTCATCACTAAAAACCATTGTAAATACCATTTTCTATTTTTGTAACTTCATTTTGTTCAAGCCGAGGAGTCCTTGAGCTTGAGGAGTATTAGAAGTATCGTCCTTCCAATTTCATAATTTTTAGACTTCGTTTGAACTCTCAAATAAGCCCTGGAACCTAATTTTTAACTAGGCCAGACACTAGGTCTGGACAGGGCCAAAACTAGTCCAAAAACTATAAAAAGAGCTAGAGAGCTCATTTTTGAGGTTAGCTTGTTAGAGAATAGAGCTTTTGTAAGAGAACTCTTTTGCAATCAAGCTTTCCATTGTTCCTCTCTTTGATCTTACCTTGTGCGCATGTGTGTGTATGTGTGTGCATGTTTGTGTGCTTTCACTCACGCACTTGTGCCTTCACTTGCTCGTGGTCTTCATACCGGTCCTCATGTCTCCGCGGATTGACAAGTAAAGGAGGTGGTGCTTATGCTTGAGCTACAAGGAGTGCCAAATGATTTTCTGGATACTTATCTCTTGAACCTAGAAGTATGTCCAAAATGGGCTGAAAAATTGATTCCCATACTCACACATGGACCTTAACATCGGATCAATTTAAACAAGAGCCAGGAGTTATGGAAAACTAAAAATCTCCATATCATAGCTGGAAGCTTATATCACCAAGAGTCAAGTGGATTACTTTTGAGATATGTGGAAGAAGATGAGCAAGAAATGTGGCTTCAGAGAGCACACGTGAATACATGGAAAACTCATCGAAGTGTTAATGGGACTTGGCAAGAGCTTAAGAGATTAGGAGTGTATTGGCCAGATATGCAGAAAGCTACACATGTTTATGTCTCAGCATGTCCCATTTGTCAAGAAAGAAGACCCGAAGAGAACTCTACTCTATGTTACTCTACAGTAGCACCGAGATGGAGTATGCCTCTAGTGAAATTCTTGAAAACACAAGAGTACCCAAAAGGAGCTATTTTGGCAAGAAAACATGCCCTTGAGGAACAAAGCAAAGATTATGTACTCGTGGGCAAACAACTTTTTAAAAGAGGGAGGGACAACCAATTAAGAATGGCATCCATGAAGATTAGTATATTCTAGTCTTGGAAATGGCTCATACGGGAGCCACTAGAGGACATTTTCTGAAGATAAAACTGCAAAAATGATTCTCTTTGCTAGATTGTGGTGGCCAACTCTATGTCAAGATGCAGCCACATATGTCCAAAGGTGTGACACTTGCCAACGAACAAAGTATCCTATTAGAAGAGATGAAATGCCATTACAACCTATGATAAGTGCCAAAGCATTTACCAAATGGGGAATAGATTTTGTAGGACCTATTTGCCCACTAGCAAAAGGTTCCCATGTAGAATACATAATTGTAGCAACAGACTATTTGACCAAATGGGTAGAAGCCAAGGCAACAAAGAAGAATGATGCAAGGACCACGACTGAGTTTCTCTTTGAGAACATATTCACTAGATTTGGATTGCCAATAGAAATAATGAGTGATAGAGGCACACACTTCATCAATGAAGTAATAGAAGCCTTGATGAATGAATTCCTAGTGATTCATAAGAAATCAGCTCCCTATCATCCACAAGCCAATGGATAGGCTGAAAGTTTAAACAAGATCTTGTGTACAGTGTTTACGAAGATTGTTAATAATGGAAGATTTGATTGGGATAAGCAGTTGCACCCATGCTTAATGGGCATTTAAAGTAGCATACAAAGTAGCCATAGGAATTACTCCTTTTAATCTAGTGTATGGCCGGAATGCCATTTAACCAATTGATTTCCTAGTTCCTACTCTTAGAGTAGCATTGACATATGAATGGATGGGACATGGGTTATCTAATCAATTGGACCAAATTGAGAAGCTACATGAAACTAGATTACAAGCGGTAGCACACATTTATGCTACAAAAGGCGACAAAAAGCATACTTTGATGCTCATATCAAGAGTAAAGGTTTGAAAGAAGGAGGTTTAGTCCTGGTATATACTTTAAAGCAACATGCAAAGAAACTGCAAAAAAGAGGATATGGACCCTTGGTGATCAATCGCATATCAACTAGTGGAGCGATTAACTTAGCAACCCTAGATCGAGAAGTCCTACCGAGCTATATAAGTGGTTGTCGAGTGAAGAAGTATTTAGAGCCATTAATAGAGGAGATGCTATCAAGACTTCTAGCAGCAAAGAGTAGACGAGAAGAAGATGAAAAAATACGCGAGGAAGCATGACATGAAGCCTTGGAACGAATAAGAAAATGAAAGGACTGGATGAGAGAAAGAGATGAGAGATACCGCCAAGATGAAGAGCCCATCCCAATGGCTAATTTTAGAGCCTCAGAAACCATAGGACATCAAGTGGGACAACCTTATTTGAACCTAGGAGTGGGAACAGAGGAGTATCAATTGGTAGATGCCCTCATTGACATAGGAGCAGCTCTAAGCTACATCAGATTTTCTTTGGCCCTCCAACTTAAGATCCAAATGCAACCCACCAAAGCACATCTGATTGGAATAGGAGGTAATGTCACTGAATGCATAGGCAAGATTACCTTATCATTGCACCTAGGAAATAACACAATGCAACAAAAACTATCAGTGTGCCATGATCAAGATCTATTAGAAGAACTTGTGTTAGGTCAAGATTGGATATATGAATATGAGGTAACCATCCAAATAGCCTTACGCTACATATCAACCAAGATAGGGCATCGCGAAGTATTTAGTTTATTAGAAGAACGACCTGTCAAAGCCACTTGTCTAGCAGTGAAAGATCAAGTAAGCATGCATGCATGTGAATGTGCACCTACCTCTAATGTGGAGCCCACATCTCCAAGTAATTCACCTATGCTCACACCCTCTATTGGTCACCTACCGCTCGACCCTTCATCGAACCTTGAGAGTCCTAGAAAGGAGCTTAATGTTAGTAAGACTGCTCAGAATAATCAACCCAAAACTTCCCACATTAGAATATATCCCATTCAAGGAACCAGATAGGCATGGATTTAGAAAGATCAAGTAGCAGCATATCATCAACAACGAAGCCATCACCTACAAAGGAACCAACAATAGGTCAAGACTACAAGCCAAGTTGGATCACTAGGTCTATAGAAGATTGTTCAATGATGGATCCCAAAGAAACTGATTGTTGTTCAACCCTCTAGAATGAAAATATGGATTCCCAAATCAACTATGCCAACGAAGAAAACTAAATGGAAGACACCAGTACAAAGGAAGGATCCATCCAAAATGGAGTCAAAAATAAGAAAAATTATATAAAAAAATCCCAGGTATTGCCTTCCTTACACCCACGGGGAAGGAAGACACAAGTCACTCGAAGAACTCTTCGATTTATGGAGACTAAGTGGAAGATAAGTGATGCAATCACATTGATGCTAATTGAAGTGTGTTTCAAGTGCAAATGGCTTCTGAAGATTTCGAAGCAACCATTCAAGTTGAGGTGTTAGAATTTCCATTGTAGAGTGTGACCAAGGCCAAAGGTCATTGGTTCCATGAGGATCAACCTTCGGGTGATTATCTTTTCTTAGTAACCATCACGATCATGGACAGAGACCATCACTTTCCAGTTATGTCACAAGATTTCAAGGTTCTCCATGAGCTTCAAAGAACCGTGGACACAATGACAAAATTTGGAATTCAAAAATATTTTGAGTTACCCATCTATGCACTCAGGTAATGAATACTTTACAACCAGCCCTACATAACCCCTCAGTGCTAGAGTTCAAAGTACTGGATGCAACAGGAGAATGGGTGATTATACAATTCACGCATGACTTAATTAAAGAAGCTTTTGGCTGGGAAAAAGATGGAACCATTGATTTGAAGGATGAACCTCGCGGAGCCAAAACATGGACTTTTTTGGACATCAATCGCTCGGACATAGAAGATGAGGTCCGCCTCATTCATCAACATTTTATTTTCCCAATATAAATCGTTACACAACCCCACAGAAGATCATCGTACAACTCTTATCCCATGCTATCAGGAAGATTGGGAACCAGGTGAACCTGACGCCTTATATCTAGGAGCATCTCTTTGAAGCTAAAAAGCAGTGGCAACAGAAGAAATTCTTAAATGGCAGTACTGCATTAACAATCCTCATTTACCATGCACTAGGAATTTGAGAGCACCTGACCAAGATGCCCACATCCTCTGAAATGGCCAAGTACGCAAAGATGGCCACTGTACCACGAAAGAAGAAAGAACTAAAGTTGGTAGAGGAAGTAGAAACCAATTCTCAACCACACATGAGAGGAACAAAAAGATTCCGAGAAATGAGTAAGGGAGAAGAATCACTTCCTACTCCCAAAAGAGTGCATGTCCTATCAAAGACTAAGCTTGAAGTTTCAAAGCCTATTATAGAAGTAGAGTTGCAAGAAGCATTAGAAGCAACTCACCAATATATGGAAGGTCAAGTCAATCTGCCAATACAAGGGCATCATTACCATCAATCCCATAAATACATTCCTCAAGAAAAGAAACTATCAAAGTCCAACACCTATAATGAGTTGGGATTACCAACCTCAAGTTCATCCTCAGAAGCCAAAGAAGATCAAGAGACATCTCTAATGAATGTGGACCTAAAAAGTGATTCGGAGGACAATGGACATTGGGATGAAATAAATCAAGTTGAGGATTCTATCGGCATCGAAGGAACAAAACTCGATCAGAACATTGACAATGCAGTCATGGAGCCAACAGAAAAACCATCATCCCAACAAGAAGTTCATGTAATCAAGATGAATAAAGATACCCACATTCATATTACAGAGACACAATTGGATGGGAACATATCATTGAAGAAACCAAAGGAGGAAAAAGAACCGGAAAAGGTGAAAGAGCCCAAGCCATTCATGCCAATCAGTATTGTAGCAGAACCCTCTCCATTAGATGTCACCTTCCAAGGCAGTGCTACAAATAGATGTAGAACCATTCACGCCAATCAGGGTTGTAGAAAAACCCTCTCCATTAGATGTCACCTTCAGATAAGGCAACCACACAATGAAACTATACATCTGGAACAAGGCAAAGATGTTTGAATAGGGGAAGAACCAAGTATCCCCAAAACATGGTTAAATATGGATGTAGCTCAATTAAAGCTAGTAGTAAAGCAAATGATACAAACGACTATGGACACTCAGCAACAAATGCTCGAAGCAGATGTAGACTATGATAAATCTATGAGAGAGAGAGAAGACAATTCTAGCTGATGAGGAAAAACATGTCTGCACAATTAATTCAAGCCCAAAAGGCACTCTCGGCAAAGGAAATAGAAGCTCAAGGAGCCAAGGAAAAATGCACCACTTTAACAACGCAGAACCAGAAGCTCCGAGATCAACTTAAAGAGATACAAAGCAAATATGAAGCTGGTGAAATGGAGCAAGCAAGAATGAATACCAGAAGTAAGCTACTTGAAACCCAAAGCAAAGTATATATGGAGGAAGCAGACAATTTAAGAAATAGAAATAAGGAGCTTATGACTGCCATACTATGCAACCAACCCATAGAAGCACCACAAACAACTACAAGCGGCACAAAGGCATTAGAAGATCAAATTGCAAAGTATGAAGATCAGCTGAAACAAGAGCAAGGTATCAGAGAGGAATGGGAAAAGAAATATATGCACGACACTAAGGAACTTAGGAAAAAATGGAAGATGCCAGAGAATAAACTCATTGAACAATGCAATGAAAATGCTAATCAAATGGCTGCCATAGGAGAAGAACTTCTAAGAGAAACTAATATACATATATGTGAACAAATAGAATATTATTAAAAGTAAATTACCTTTCTTTCACAACGCTGCTCATCTGAGATTTGTTCATTATTTGCATTGGCTCGTTGCATACAAGTATATAGAAAATCCGTGAAAGAATATATATTCGTATTCTTGTCTATATCTTTTGTTTCCCCGTCTTTTACTTTAGAGATTTTGAAAAGCTCAAATAGAACAACTTGTAACAATGGGGACACCAGTAGTTCCAAGCTCCTAAGCGGCTACTGTGGAGAATGAGGTACGTCCTCTTTCTCCCCCCATGCATCATTCACCAATAAGGGAGGTAGCAGAGCCACACACTGAAAGCCATGATCGGGCTATTGCAGAACTAAGCCAACATGAACGGGCATTACTGGTGTCCCAACTTACAGAACAATTTGAAGATCAAGTGATTAAAGTCATGAAAGAAGCACAGATTGAGAATAAAATCCTCGAGAAAATTTTGAAGCCTTTTAATATACCTTATAGCTTGCTAAAAGAAGAAACACGACAATATATCAAGAAAATGACTAATAAAGAACTAGATCATGAGCTACAATTCAATTTACAAACATTTACGTATACACGGGCCGACTTTGACAAAGCAGATCCAATTTTGAGGCACAATTTTTTGGAAATAAATCCAACTTTAAGGGTACATTGGGAAGCAGTACCATATGTACTTCAAGTGAATCCTGCTTTTTGCCCAGTACCGTGAAGATGTATCTAGATGCAATTTTGAGAAGCACAATGCCAAGGTACGTTAACAATCAATGGCTAAATTATCCGCTACTACCTAGTCCTCCACGAAACTATCTGCCAACAAAAGAGTACATGATAAAGACCATAGAATTTTGGCTATCCAGATACACCATAGTGCCAGATTTAACTATCAAAATGACAAATAAGATATTGAGCATGCTCCTCAGAGTTCTAAAGGTATTCAAACATGCGCAGTATACATTTTTAAATTTTATCGGCATTAATCAAGGAGTAGATGCTTTAGTTTTTTATTTATCTACAACTCCAAGCATACTTACAATTATGGCACTATATTCATGCCTCATGTTCCTTTTAAGTCCATACATGTAGACCTTCAAGGAAGCGTTTTTTATAGGGTTTTTTGAGATGAACTTAGAAATTTTTATGAAGATCACTTCCAACTTAAATGCCAGACTGGTAGCCTATGAACTGAGCTTCTTTGCAGATCATAGATAGGCACCAAATGATGGAGTCAAATCATCTCAATGGCATGAACTAATGGTATGTGAAGATAATTTGCTAAATCATAGAGAGCAGAAAGTGATTCAAATGTACTCACGCCATCCGATTCTAAAGCCTGTCGGGGACGATAGAGTTTAGGAGGCGGGTGCTGTTGAAGAAGAGATAAGCAAAAAGAAAAGACAAAGAAGATCAAGACAAAAGCTTCATTAAATAGAATATATCTTAAGATATATCTCTGTAAGAAGCCCCGCAGGGGCACACAACATTCATCTCTACACAGAGCCCCGCAGGGCCACACAACAATGGAAAGTATGCAACAAGCAAGGACAGATCAAGGCCAACAACTACCCATGAAGAAAAGCAAGAAGATATCCGGCAGATCCCGAGCCCCGAAAGGTGCTTCAACCTCTTGATCTTTGGGAGGTCCAAATCAAAGGCTAGAAATCCACACCTTCATACCTTCTGTATGGTGCTTGCAGTGCAAACACAAAGAGGTTATTGGAGAGCTAGACTACAAATCTATTGTAGTCCATCTCCACTGGTTGCATGCACGGCAACCCGAATTAACACAACAAATGAAGATATGAAGCAAATCTTGTCAAGGGACGATAGAGACAAAGAGGGGGAGAGTGTTGCAGAGTAGAGATGCAGAGAAAAAGAAAGGCCCCAAAAATTTTCTGATTTGGAGACTTTATTTTTGTAACATAGTCACCTTGTAATATATTTTTCGATGTAAATGCACTAGAAGAGTCCTCTAGATGCATATCCATAGATATCTGTATCATTACCCTTGTAAACTAGTAGGGAATTAGTCTTTTAGTCAATAAAGTGCCGGTCTCTTGTGTAAAAGGAACATTTTTAGGGCACATGTATATAAGTCATTTTGTGACTCTTTGTAATGACTTTTTGCCATTGTGAGAATCAAGAGCACATAATTTCGAATTTGTGTTTTCTCCTCTTTGTATCTTCTTCCTTGTGAGCTTGCATGCATGTATGTGGCTTGAAAAGAGTGCTTTGAAGTGTTGTCTATCCATGGTAGTGCTTGTTTGTTATTGGTAATGTGTGTGGAAAGTGTATGAAGTGTTGAAACATAGGTAGATCATTCCCGCGGCTCAGTATTTTGCTCATAGCTTGAAGCAAAAGTATCAAAATCAAGTGAAAATACCACCATTGGATGTGTCTTCTTCAAAACTTTGAAAGAAACTCACTAGTTGCTATATTTCAAGTTCAGAGTTGAGAGAAAAGCTCGATTTATTGTTGGCTATTGCTCTAGGTATCACGACACCATAGCCAATCATGAAAGCTTTGAATGTGATAGTTTACACTTGTTTGCACCTTTGTCAGTTCACATTTGCATTGATCGTCATTTGAATGCATGTCCTCATACACTCGGCTAGGTTATGATACTTCTTGGATTGATAATTAAAGCGTGAATCCCCACTATATGCACTTGTAGGGGATTGAGGTATAGTCTCTTTCTCCTCAAGTCCCTAAGTCGATACTTAGGTACACAGAGATAGATAAGCTCACACTTTGGTGTGCAAGGGATGCTCAAGCAAGGTCATACATACTAAACTCTATCTCTTGACTTTCTATTACTACATATTAGAGGATGCAAGACATCTCAAGAGACTTGGGATGCCCTCGAGACTTTCTTTTCCGCTATTACCAAAGCAAGAAAGAATCATCTTTGGAACGAGTTCAACCAAATGAAGAAGACACCTAAACAAACCATCACAAAGTTTGTTGCCAAGGTCAAGGAGGTTGTGGATTAGTTAGCATCCATTGGAGAGCTGATTGAAGAAGAGGCCATCATGAGGCAAATTCTCAATGGGATTCGAAGTGATAAGCAATGGCAATCTTTCATGACGACTTATGATCTCATCATGGATGTGAAAACTCCAAACTTCAACATCTTTCTTGGACAACTCTTCAACAAAGAGGCCAACAATAGCATAAAGGAAGGTAACTCCTATCATGGTAATTCAACTAGTGCTCTATATGCAGAGAAGAAGGATAAGAAGCTCAAAGGCAAGAAGAAGGAAGAAGATGAAGAGGAGACTTCCCAAGCCAACTTAGCAAGCAAGAGCAAGTGGAAAGGGAAGAAGAAAGGACCAAATCATGACAAAGCCAAAGGTCAAAATGTTCAACCTTGTGCCATTTGTGATAAGGCCAACCACACCACTCAGAATTTCTGGTTCAATGGGAAGACCTAGAAAGGAAATGGAAGAGGCAGATATGGAAGTAATAGAGGCAGAGATGGACGCAACTTCAACAATAATAATAGAGGATATAATATAAGGGGCTTCAAAAATTATTCAAAATATCAACCACATGAAGACTCATTGCTTCTTATGAATCTAAGCCACAAAGAAGGTAAAGAAGATGATCATTTGCTCTACATAGATTCGGGATGTTCAAATCATGTTGTAGGCAACATTGCTCTTCCATCTGATTTGGAAAGTCCAATGCATAGACATGAAGTTCAAACAGGGGATGACACAAAGCACAATGTGGAGAAGATTGGTAATGTCAAAGCTTGCAATGGCAGGACAAACATTTTGAGTAAGGTTCTCTATGTACCCACTATCACTAAAAACCTAATAAGTGTAGGCCAAATAGTTGAAAAAAGGCTTGCAAGTTAGGTTCACCCAACATGGACCTTTTGTGGAAGATCCATGTAAAGGCTTCAAGAAGATAGCCAAAGGTGAGAAGCATGGTAGGCTCTTTACTTTTGAAGTATGAGAAACCAGGAACATAGCTCTATTCACTTTTGGGTCTCTAACCCTAGATGGATGGACACTTCAAGTGATGAGTAGGTACTGCCAAATCCTGCTTAGTACCAGCCCCTTGTAGCTTTAGAGTTGATAAGTGAACCCTCATAGATTTCCAATGACACCATAAAAGTGCCTATGTACTTTGGAAATGGTGTATGAAAAGATTTGATCAAAACAGACTACTCCTCAATAGAAGAATCCAAGAAAACTTTCTATTTTAGATCATACACCTGCTGCTTGTAATGCTCAGTACACGAATTGGAAAAATTCCTTTTAGGAATATCTAATTAGCTTAGTAAGCTAATGATTCCAAGTGGAATCACTTGAAATGATCAACCACACACACAGAAATCAATTTAGCAAATTAATCATTACCCCTGATTTTTTAGGACCTCTAAAGGTGTTGACTAGTGAGTGCTTGGACATAGATTTCTCTCAATTGGTTGAATGGATTCGCTTCAACCTTTGTCAGCATATAGATAACTTGGAGCTAATTCCAACAAGTTATAGATCATAGAATTTGTTGGAGAAATGAGTGAGATATGAGTAGCCCAAGTTGACAGTAGAGAGTGACTATAACAGAGATGTCATAGATGAAAAATATAAGTATAATGTATTAATGAACAATGTTGTACAATGTGATAGGCTTGGTAATCATAGCCTTATGATGAAGAATAGTGTAGGCTACAATGTGTGGCTTACACTCATACAGAATGGCAATGGAGAGCTCGGGAATTGATAACTCACACCTGTGACTTTTACAAGAGAGTATATATAAGTGTTTCATCCAAATTTGAATTTGAATTCAAATTTTGGCTCTATCTAAAATTGAACCTTCATTCTAGGAGATATTCTCTCAATGTGGTTGTTACTTTCCAGCTAATCAAGTCCACAACTTTTGGTAGGTAGTTACAAATATTCTCAAGTCAAAAGAAATGACTTTTACAAAGGTAAGATGGTAATTCTCCACTAGCAATGGTTTCCATGGAACTTCACATGTGTATGAGCTACAAGCCAAATGTGTAGGCTTGTAATTTGCCCGACAGCTCCCCCTCAAGCCACATTTTGGATTGGTCTTCAACTTTGATCTTCATGAATATCCTAAAATCCAATCATTGATTTGAACCTGCAAAGTTTTGTACCATCTAATGCTTTAGTAAAAAATCTACACATTGCATGTTAGTTGATACATATGCCAGTTGAATATCCTTACTTAGTAACTTCTCTCTCACATAATGATAATGGACCTCTATATGCTTGGTCCTAGCATGATAAATAGGATTAGCTGCAAGATGTAATGAACTTGTATTATCTCGAAAGATCATTGGAGATGTAGTATGCAAGCCTAATTTTGTATACAACAATCTGATCCATATGGCCTCTTGAGTAGCATTGGCCAATCATCTATACTCTACCTCTGTAGAAGCTAAAGCAATAGTAGGTTGCTTCTTTGAAGACCATGATATTGGCTTATCACGTGCAAATGAAAGGTACCCTAAGGTACTCCTCCTATCATCTTTCCATCCTGCCCAATTTGCATCTGAATAAGTTTTAATGACCAATTCTGATGTATAAGGGAAATACAAACTGATGTTGAGTACCCTTAAGGTACTTCAATATCCTTTTGGCAGCCTCCAAGTGAGGTTCCCTAGGCTTGTGCATAAACTGACTTAGCACACTTACTCCATAGGCAATATCTATCCTTGTCAAGGTAGCATAATTCAAGCTCCCCACTATGCTTTGATAACATGTAATGTCATCAAGTACATCACCTTCATGAGCACTTAACTTTAGGTTTACCTCCATTGGAGTACTTGCAACTTTAGCTTCCTGCAAATGAAATTTCTTTAACATATCCTGTATATACTTCCTCTGGGTAATGTAAATTCCAGAGTTAGTATAGACTAACTCAAGTCCAAGAAAATATTTTAGTGATCCAAGGTCACTAATTTTGAACTCCTTCATCATCTGATTTTTTATCTGTTTGATGCCATTAGCATCATTACCTGTAAGTATGATATCATCAACATATACACATAGGTATATTACCTCTGAATTACTTCTCTTGATGAATACAGTAGTATCTGCTTTACTCATGACAAAACCTTGGTCCTGAAGATATGTGGTCAACCTATGGTTCCATGCCCTAGGTGCCTCCTTCAATCCATAAAGAGCTTTATTCAATTTGCATACATATGTTACCTTGTTTGGATCCTCATAGCCAGGAGGTTGTGACATATACACCTCCTCTGAAATCCAGCCATTTAGGAATGCATTTTTTACATCCAACTGATACATGTTCCAATTCTTTGATGCAGCCACACTTACCAATACCCTGATGGTTGGCATTTTGGCCACATGTGAGAAGGTTTCCTCATATTCAATGCCTTGGGTTTGTGCAAAACCCTTAGCCACAATTCTAGCCTTGTACCTGGTTATTGACCCATCAGAGTTTCTTTTTATCTTATAGATCCATCTAGAACCAATTACCTTCATAGACTCCTTCTTTGGTACTAATTCCCATGTACCACTCTCCTTGAGTGCTTCAATCTCCTCATCCATAGCTTCCTTCCACTCTACCTTGGTCTTAGCTTCTTCATATGATGTTGGTTCTTCAATTGATAAATCTTTTGCAATATAGACAGAATGCTTAGTAACAAGAGAGGTGTCATACCCATATATGATTGGTTTCTTGCTCTCCCTTTGTGTTCTTTTGATTGCTTGATTCTTCTAATTTCTTCATCTTGAGTTTACCTTTGGACTTCCATGCCTTGAACTCTTCAAGATTGATGATGTCTTCATCTTTTGAATTGGTTTCTTCATTCGGAGTAGGTTCCTCCTTAGTTAGGCTTGGAAACTCCTCTTCCAAGTCATAAGGTAGCTTTACCTTCCTGCATTCACTATCAAACCAAGAGTCATTTTCATCAAAGACAACATCTCTACTGACCATGAATCCCTTGTTTGAAGGATTGTAGAACCTGTAACCTTTCTAATTTAGATCATATCCAATGAAGATGCACTTTTCTGCCTTAAAGTCTAGCTTACCTCTTATATGAGAAGGGATATGCATATATGCTACACATCCAAAGATCCTGCAATGATCAAGTGAAGGTCTTCTACCATGCCATGCTTCAATATGGGGTCATCCCATCTAGAGATTTGGATGGCAACCTATTTACCAAATAAGTGGCAGTAGATACACTTTCTGCCCACAAATAGTTAGGTAATTTTTTCTCATTTAACATTGACCTAGATGTTTCAACAATCAATCTATTTCTTCTTTCTGCTACCCCATTCTACTCAGGAGTGTACCTTGTGGTAATTTCTCTCTTAATTCCTCTGTCCTGCAAGAATGCATCAAAATCATTTGAAAATTACTCACCTCCTCCATCTGACCTTAGCCTTTTTAGATTTCTCCCTGTTTGATTCTCAACAAGTGCAAGATACCTTTTAAAACAACTGAATACTTCATCTTTGTGCTTCATAAAGTACAATACAGTCCACCTACTATAATCATCAATGAAAGATACATAACCTTGATCCAGAGATTGAGGGATCCTTGCTTGGTCCCCATACATCTGTATGAACAAGTTCTAGGTAGTCCTCATGCATGTAGCCTTTCCTTGAGAAGGGTAACCTGTGAGACTTTCCAAACTGACAAGCACCACACTTAGAAATCATGTGTTGCTTGGATACATTAGGTATCCCAAGCACACATTGATCTCTACATATTTGTTTCAAGGTTCTTTCACCTACATGCCCTAATCTTTTGTGTCAAATTTCAAGCTCTGATAATGTTTGATCTTTATAACTATAGAGTGCAATGTTTCTTGTATCCTCAAGTTCAAAAGTAAAAAGTCTACATGTCTTTTCTCCTTCAGCAATTCTCTTGAACCCATGCTTGAGATCCTCCACAAATGCTCCATAATGGTTGAATCTAACCTGCAACCCTTTTTCCACAATCTGTCCAACACTCATCAAATTCTTGGTAATAGTTGGTACATATAGAATCCTACTCAATAGATTTTTGTTCCCATCAGAGGTCTTAACATTTCCAACCTTAATTACTAAGTGCTTGGTGTCATCACCTGTTTGTACCTGATGCTTACCCTTTGGTTCTTCAAGGTCAGAGAGAAGAGCTACATTGCCGGCCACATGATTTGAGCATGCTGAGTCAATGTAGAAGAGATGGTCATCATTTATACCTTTGAAGTCATGTTCATAATCAGAAGAGAATCTTCTTGCTCCTCTGTGTAGTTGTTGTAGTCCTTTCTGGATTTGTATCCTCCTTGGTAGTTGCCATTGTAGTTATTGTTGTAGTTGTTGTTATATCCTTGGTGCTGATTGAATCTGCCTCTTGATTATGTGTATCCACCTCTTTGATAACCTCTACCTCTATGGTTCTTGAAGTTCTTGAAACACTCATTTGTAGTATGATTTGATAAACCACAAATATTGCATGGTGAGGAGTATAGGATCTCCCCCTACCTTGCTTACCTCCTCTGCCCCTTCCTCTTGATGATCTACCTCTCCCTGCATAGTTGGCTTGGGAGGTAGTTCCTTCATCTTCTATCTTCTTGTTCTTGCCTTTCTCTTTAGACTTATTCTTATGAGTGTATAGGGCAGAAGAACTATTACCTCTTGATGAGTCTCCATTCTTGTTGAGCTTGGCTTCATGGGTGAATAGTTGCCCCATGAGTGTGGTAAGATCTGGAATTTGCATGTCCATGTATAGATCCATAGCAGTTGTGAAGCTCTCCCATTTGTCATCAGCTTTAATGCCATTGATAACTTGCCTTACAATCTACTGCTCTTCAATTTCTTCTGCTATACTTGCCAACTGATCTGATACATCTTTAACTTTGGTCACATACTCTGAGACAGCTTGCTTAGGTTGCTTCCTTTGAGTTGTGAATTCAATCCACAATTGATTCTTCATGGCCCTTGTGTTGGAAGAGAAATAAGAAGAAAAAGTTTCCCAAGCCTCTTGGGAAGTCTTACAGCTCCGAATATGTGGAAGAAGAAAATCAAAGATTGAGTTGAGTAAATAAGACCTTGCTAGTGCATCCTTGGAACACCATGTGTTGAGTCTTTTATGTTCTTTCCTTGTAGGTTGTCATTTGCTTCTGAATATGGGCATCTCCTCATCTCCTGAGATGTATCCATAGAGGTTCCTTCCTTGTAAGTATGTCTTCATCCTTAGAGACCATGTTTGATAGTTGTTCCTATCCAATTTATCAATGAAAGAAGGAAAAACATCTCCCATTTTACCTTAGCTTTACTCTGATACCACTGTTGGGAAAGATGGATGGACACTTCAAGTGATGAGTAGGTACTGCCAAATCCTGCTTAGTGTCAGCCCCTTGTAGCTTCAGAGTTGATAAGTGGACCCTCTTAGCTTTCCAATGACACCATAAAAGTGCCTATGTACTTTGGAAATGGTGTATGAAAAGATTTGATCAAAACAGACTACTCCTCAATAGAAGAATCCAAGAAAACTTTTTATTTTAGATCATAAACCTCTTGCTTGTAATGCTCAATACAACCACTACAATAGGAATTGGAAAAAATCCTTTTAGGAGTATCTAATTAGCTTAGTAAGCTAATGATTCCAAGTGGAATCACTTGAAATGATCAACCACACACAGAGAAATCAATTTAGCAAATTAATCATTACCCCCGATTTTTTAGGACCTCTATAGGTGTTGACCAGTGAGTGCTTCAATGCAGATCTCTCTCAATTGGCTGAATGGATTTGCTTCAAACTATGTTCACGTGTAGATAACTTGGAGCTTATTCCAACAAGCTATAGATCATTGAATTTGGTGGAGAAATGAGTGAGATATGAGCAGCACAAGTTGACAGTAGAGAATGACTATAACAGAGATGTCATAGATGAACAATGTAAGTATAATGTATTAATGAACAATGTTGTACAATGTCATAGGCTTGATAATCATAGCCTTATGATGAAGAATGGTGTAGGCTACAATGTGTGCCTTACACTCATACAGAATGGCAACGGAGATCTCAGGAATTGATAACTCACACCCGTGACTTTTACAAGAGAGTATATATAAGTGTTTCATCCAAATTTGAATTTGAATTCAAATTTTGGCTCTCTCTAAAAGTGAACCTTCATTATAGGAGATATTCTCTCAATGTGGTTGTTACTTTCTAGCTAATCAAGTCCACGACTTTTGGTAGGTAGTTACAAATATTCTCAAGTCAAAAGAAATGACTTTTACAAAGGTAAGGTGGTAATTCTCCACTAGCAATGGTTTCCATGGAACTTCACATGTGTATGAGCTACAAGCCAAATGTGTAGGCTTGTAATTTGCACCAAGAGGATAAATGTATCAAAAGGGAAGTGGCTACCAGGTACTCTCCTCAACTAAATGGAATTGGAGAGAGGAGAAACAAGACATTGGTTGGATCAGCCAGAACAATGCTTGAAGAGAAGAAGTTGCCACATTATCTATGGGTAGAGGCTATTTCAACTGCTGTGTACCTTGTCAATAGAATATCATCCAAATCACTTCAAGGTACGACTCCTTATGAAGCATGGCATGGAAGAAAACCTAGTCTTGGAAATTGCAATTTTTTTGGTTGTTTAGCTTATGTTCATGTACCATCACAAATAAGAGGTAAGCTAGATGAAAGGGCAACAAAGGCAGTGTTTATTGGCTATGATTCAACTAAGATGGGTTACACATTCTATAATCCTTCAATCAAGCAAGTCACTACAAGTAGAGATGTTGTTTTTGAAGAACATAGGCCTTGGTATGTCCTTCCACTTTCTTCCATCTGTCTTCTTGGACTCTAGCCCACAAATCTTTAGGCCATTCCCCTTCTACTTTGGGAACAATGGATCCTTCCCTTTTACCCTCACAATAATTGCCATTCTGTGTATTACTCACTTCGGGTTTTTCGTGGTCATGAATGATGACGCACTCTTGAAATTCTCTTTCGGAAATTCGGGTATTGGGTAGTGGCAATGCAGGTTTCTCTAAGGTCTGTTGAGCAACTTCTATTAATTTTTTGCAGATCTCCAACCTTTCTTTCTCTAGGTCACCTCTAGGATATTCTCTTTCATGTTGTTCTATGGTAGGTCCTACTCTTATTCGAGCCTTGTATGCCTGAATCCACATGGCTAATTCTTGAGGCATGGGATCTGCTAAGACTGATCCCACCATTAGGAAAAAAGGTGAACCCTGCATGGGCCTTGTAAGGATCCCTAATTTTCAGGGATTAAGCCTCATTCTGCTGTTGTCTAAGGGGACAAAGTGCATTTAATAGGGCACTTTTTAGTAGGTTGGAGTAGGCTTTTTTTAAGGCTTACTAGGCTCCTCTCTCTCTTATTTTAGAGAGAGAGAAAGGGAATCTACTTTCCACATCATCAAACTCGAGCATGTATGGGAATAAAAAAATGATTTTTTTTTTTAAGTCTCAATTTCAGTGTTTATTTACTTGAAAGGGCTCATTTTTTAATATATATGTCAGAAGTGACCTTTTTTGAGTTTAGTTTTTAATTTTCCTTTTGAAAAAGCAATATTTTTAAAATCCCTCCAAAAGTAGAGTGCCACATCATCAAATCCGTAACTACTCTTCACCCAAAAAATGACTTTTTCAAAATTTCAACATTTTTGGCTATTCTCAGTGGAAAAACACACTGTGACCCATCCTCATCCAAGAAAACAAACTTTTCTTGAGAAAATCATGCTCTAGCATCTCTTCCAAACAAATTTCTGGTCTCTTTCTCAGTATTGTTTAATTGTTGGAAAAGATGGTGTTGACACCTATTACAAACCTCACATTAAGACGTCCTCATGCCCCAGCATCAACAAGTATCCATGTTCGTGTGCCCAGAGAGTTTGCTCCAAATACACAATGCAACAATGATGTGAACTCTCAAAATGAGCGTCGTGAAGCTGGAGAAAATAATATTGATCTTTGGACTCATGGTTCATTATACCCTCCTGATCCAATGTCTTCTTACCATCCAACATTCCACAACCTCTCAACTTTACTTCAGTTCATCGGTGCCGGTAAAGCTGGGCTCTTAGGTTATTGTCAACGATTATCTACACATTCAACTGCCATTACTAAGTATTGGATTCAACAATATCAACTAAATCACACAAGGTTGGTCACTTTTGAAAGCACAATCATATCTTTACAAGAAAAGCTTGCAGAGCTTGAAAAGCATATGGAAGAAAAGGAGAGAACAATTGAGAAATTAAAAAACACTGTCCAACATGGGAGAGAGACTCCACTTGGGATGCGACGTAGGAGACGATCATTAACATCCTTTGACTCTCTTTCAATTGGTGGTGGAGCACGCAAACGACGAGTTTTTGCAATAAGGTTTGGCTTGTATTTGTTTCTCTTTTTGGAAGACTTTTATATGTATATATATATTTTTTTTTTCTTGTTATGTAGGTCATTCGTTGAAGATGTTAGTGCATCATCAACAACAGAGGATCAATTCAAGTTATTAAATTCTTGTTTGACCAACAAGCAGGTGGTTAGTATTTTGGAGTCACGGATAGGAAACCTTATCAAGAAGAAAGTGATTAAAGATTTCACAAAAAAGTTACAAGATATTATCACTCCTAGAGACGTGTAGATGGTATGTGATGAAGCAGGAATTAGTACTAAAGGATACAGTGCATTGTACAACCTTTTGAAGCATTCATTAGAAAGAGAAGGTATTTTACAGAATATGTTTCCATCTCCTTACAAGGTATCGCTAAAGAAGTCAATGTCCAATGAAGTATAACTAGTATTCTTGGAAACTACTTATATATAGAGGATATTATGCCTATGTCTATTTATCATTTATCTACATCCAAAAAAGAGTTGAAAAGTGCAGTTGGAAATGGATTTCCTTACACAAAGTACAACAACATATTCGTGGATTTGGAGAGGCTTCAACAGGCAATGCTTCAATTTTACAAATCTACTATACCAGGTATGTGCACTATTGTTACCTTGATATACATTGTATTTTGATGTTATAAAGATTTTGCTAATTTATGCAGATTGTTAGAGGTCCTGGGACGGTGGGTTTATTATAAGCATAAGCACGTGGTGGGACTACTCCGCTAGTGCACAAGTGAGAGGGATGATCACCTCCACACTGCATACATTTCCTGAGCATGGCCACTCTTAGAGGGTTATTGGGGTAGTTCCTCTGTCCTTGAACGTTCAGCTTCTTTGCTACCAAATCGGCTATTTCCTCTACATTGTTTTTAGGGTTTGATGTGCTACTGGCCGAATCTTCACTTTTCATGCTACCTTGAGGTATTTTCAGGTCTTCTGCTAGGTTGTCTTCTAGGTCTATACATTCCTTCATGCATTCTTGCAAAGTTTGAACTCTCTTTACATATACCAGAGATCTTAATGATCCGTTCAATAATCCTTCCAAAAATAATGACACCATTTTATTTTGGGTAGGTCTCTCTTCCACTGGGCATCTATCCACATACTGCTTGAATCTTCTTGCTGCCAATCTTACTGATTCTGTAGGGGCTTGCTTAAAGCTATGGATCAATGATGAAGAGTTGTTTTTAATTCCTGACTTAGTGAATTCCTCAATCATTTCTTGATAGACTTGTTCCATGTTTTGAAAATTATTAGGGTCCAATGGCTAAAACCATGCTAACGTAGTGTCTGACAACGTAAGACCAAAGGACTCATATTGGATCAAAAAATCTTCTACTTGTTCGGCTCTGATTACTTGTTTAAATTCGGCTATATGATTGTAAGGTTCACTGGAGCCATCATAGTGGTTTCTCATGCATTTGGCAACTTGAATTGGCCTTAATCTTCTTCCTGCTTCGGGCGGTCTAGGCATTACTGGGAAAATTGATCTTCCTATGGGTATGCCTGGTCCTCTTGCTACAGGTGGTCTGACTGGAGCAGGAATTCCATGTCTTGGGTCAACAGTTGGGTGAGGTCGGTAATTAGGATTATTTGCAGGCATTGCAAACTGCACATGTGGTCTGACAGGGATTTGGGTTTGTTGTGTTTGTTGTGTTTGCCCCGACTGTTGATATGAATCATTCTGAGATGTTCCAAGTGGGTTTCGTGAAGTAGTGGCTTGGTCCCTAGGGGGGAACATTGGGATATTCTAATATTTCAACTCGGCTCTTTCTAATTCTGTTAAGGGCCAATATCTTCTCTGATTCTTGTCCAAATATGTGATGATGGTGGGGAAATCAGGATCTTGTAACTCATAGATGGTGACAAGGTTAGGGGCAGCTTCCCATATTGAGGAATGTGCTCTAAGAAGATGCTCCATCCCATTGATCAAATATACATCCATTAGGGAGTCATCTTGGGGAATCAGGTCTCCTCTCTAGACTCTAGCAAAAGTAGATCTCCCTCTAGGTGTAGTTACTTGCTCTTCATTCCCTCCTCCATTTAAGTTTGAAGCATTATTTTCTTCACCATGTTCATTAATGTTTTCTGGGTGCTCCGTGACAACATACGGGATATCTCTTTTTTCCATGTAAAATCCTCCTACATACTTGACTGCGGCCTAGGCACTATGTAAGCCTGTGAAGACTTCTTCAGTCTGGCCACTGATCTGTTTAGACCATCCAAATAGATAGGGATCTCATTTTGGTTGGTGTTCACGTACTCCAAGGAGGTCCGATACTCTCCCTCAATGATTGACATCATGCCAATCATGGGTACTGTGTTCTGCATATCCTCTGAAGCCATGGGAACTTCTTCTTCTAACTCACTGGAGGTCTCAGAATAATGTGAATGGCTACTTGGTTGCTACACTACCTACAGAAGAGATTACACTTCTTCGGCTTCCTAGGGTTCTTCCGGATCTCAGGTTCGTCCACTTCACAGCTCTGATCAGTCCTTGCTAACCTCTAACTTCTAGAACTCTTCACTATGGATTAGAATTCCATAAAAATTTTGGCTGGGAATTGACTGAAAATGAAATTTTCCAGTCACGATACTTGACTGCTAAGTTAGACGATACACGATCTTTGAATCCAAACGATACATGATACTTGATCAAGGACCACGATACACGATCTCTGGATGCCCACGATACACGATACTTCGACTATAACGATACACGATACTTCGCAAGTATCGTGATCGATGGACCACGATACTCAATACCTGGCAATCACGATACTTGGACCACATGATACACGATCTTTGATTGGTATCGCGATCGCTGCATGAACGATACACGATACTTGACTATCACGATACACGATACTAGGGTCAAAATGATACACGATATTTCTGAAGTATCGCGATCTTTCCATGATGATACACGATACTTGTCCAAACACGATACACGATACTTCTCAAGTATCGCGATCGACAGATCACGATACACGATACTCAGTAGGTATCGCGATCGGTGACAGCACGATACACGATCTTTGCAAAGTATCGTGATCTTTGCAACGCGATACACGATATCTGGGAAATATCACGATACTCAACCACAAGAGATCACGATACTTGCTAAGTATCGTGATACTCGACCACGGGAGAAAGCGATACTTGACCCTTTTTCAATTTTTTGCTAGATTTTTTTAAGTTTTGATTGCACACAGATGTTTTACAAGTCCTTCTACCCTCTCCTCACTCTCTGTATCATTCAACTCACACCTTTTTACCCCTGTAAGTCCTAAACGATACCTGACGCAGATCGTTTTGTTCTGAAAAATTTGATTTCCTGAGAAGTTATGAGTAAGAGGTGAGTTTGCTTACCTTGGATACTCTTTCCCAACACTCCTAACACCCCCTCTTGCTCAGCACAACTCCCGATCGCTGTATAGATCAAATGCGATACTCGGCTGCTCCTCGCACGATACTTGCTTACAAGACAAGTGATTTTCAAATGGCAGTTTTTCGGCTTTTATACTTGGCTTTTCCTACTTACTGAAAATAAAAACAACAAAACAAGGAGTGAAAGCTACTCTAACTACCTAGCCTACTCCCTTGCTCCTCCTACTCTACTCATTCTACTCACTTCCCTAGACTAACAACTCACTACACACCCTCCAAGAATGAGAAGTAGTAAGTGCGGCTGAAAATGACTTACCAAAGAAGAGAAAATCACCACTCCTCCTCTCGCTTCAATGCAAAAAGCTACTTACCATCACACGAATGCCTCGATTTGATTCGACACTCCCCGGCAACGGTGCCAAAAAACGTGTTGACCTAAGTACCAACTTAGGGACTTGTGGAGAAAGAGACTATACCTCAATCCCCCTCAAGTGCATATAGTGGGGATTCACGCTTCAATTATCAATCCGATGAGTATACAAACCTAGCCGAGTGTATGAGGACATGCAATCATGTGACGATCAATGCAAATGAACTACTCAAAGAGTGCAAACAAGGCAAAGACTAATCCAAACAAGCTTCAACTGTCGGTCATGGTGTCACGATACTTGCTGCAGCAGCCGTCAGTAATTTGGACTTTTCTCTCAGCTCCGAACTCCAAATATAGAGAATAGCATATGCGTTTCGAAGCTCTCAAGAAGACGCATCCAATGGTGGTGGTTTTTCTGACACTCCTACCTCAAGTTATGAGCAAAATACTGAGTCGCTAGAAAACCTTCCCACACTTCAGCACTTCCTACACTTCGCACACACCTCAACAACAGCAAATAAACACTTTCATGGATAGACAACACTTCCTAACACTCTTTCCAAGCAATACACATGCATACAAGCTCACAAAGAAGAAGATACAGAGTGAAGAAGACACAAATTCGAATTTATGTGCTCTCTATTCTCACAATGGCAAAAAGTCTTTACAAAGAGTCACAAATTGACTTATATACTTGTGCCCTAAAAATGGTCCTTTCACACAAGAGACCGGCACTTTATTCACTAAAAGACTAATTTCCTACTATTTTACATGGGTAAGTTTCTAATCTTCTGTGGGGATGCATCTAGAGGACTCCTCTAGTGCATGTACAACGAAAAATATATTACAAGAATGGTTATAATACAACAATTAAGTGTCCAAATCGGAAAAATTTTGGGGCCCGTCTTTTTCTCTGCTTTGTGTTCTCTTTAGTTCTGCAACAGCATGCGAGGGGTTTTGAGATGCAATGTCTTCTATTTTTGTTTTTGCGTCTTTCAAGATTTCTTCTAGTTCCGATAACTTTTTATTCCACTTACGATTGGCCTTTTCTCTGGTATCCTTCCATGTTCTTGTTTTCCTCTTACTAGGCTCTCCTGATTCACTCGACTCCGATTGTTCTGCTGGTTTATCTTGTTTTAATGCTTGTGCCCTAGTAACTGCATGTACAGGTGCCACATTACTGCTACTTGAACTTGAATCTGCCACTAAGCCTACCACATTAATGGGTGTAATCTTGGGTGCACTGGAGGGGTTTCTTGGACAATCTCTGGGAAGATGGTCTTTGCCACAATCAGGACAAAAAGCCTGTATTGTGATAGCCTGTCCTTGACTCGGAGATGGTGGGTGGGGACAATCACAAAGCAAATGGTCACCCTGACATCTGAAACTTGGTCCTCTAGGGGCTTGTGGTCTTGCTTGTCTCAATTGGGGCCTAGGGTTAGCATTTGTGTACATGACATTGGAGTATTCAGGCTCCCAATTTCGTTCCATAGGTTGTGCCTCATATTGATACGGGTAAATCTCACTATGTTCAGGTGACTCTGTGTAATAAGCATGTGGACTACCTTCATGGGAGTAGTCTGAACTATGAGCATGAGAGTCATTATCTGGTATCAATGGGGTTAGTGGGACCAATGCTCTATTTGGATTTTCCTCTCCCACGGCATACTTGACTGGAATCACATTAGCAGGAGTTGGTGGTTGGTTTCCCAAGACTGGTTGTGGCTGATATGGTGCCTGATATTATTGTTGTGGTCTATAATATGGCTGTTGGTATTGGTTTTGATACCTACCTTGTGGGTAAGGTTGTTGATAATTTTGTCTAACAGCCTGCCTATTGTAGGGACAATCTTGAGCTGTATGGTTTGTGTACTTCCTTTCAATAGTGCAATATGGGGTATTCCTTTCTCTCATGTTGTGGTTGTGCATTGGGCATACATTAGCCATGTGGTCACCTCCGCAAGTATAACACCGATTCAATGGGGTGACTCTCTGTGTTTGTCTATTTTGGACTCCTAGCTTCTTGGCAACTTGCTCTGCTATCTCATCTATTTCCGTGGAGATTTTCGAAGTATGACTAGTAGAACTATCAAAATCCTTATAGAGTTTGGACAATCCTAATTCTTCTCCCAAGTTATCTTCTATGTCAATGCATGTCCGCACACACTCTTCGATGGATCTAGGCTCTTTCAAGTACACATATGATCTTAACTTTGTGCTCAGTAAGCTATCTAAGAACAAAGCCACTTGTTTGGCTGGTGTGGGTAACTCTAGAGCAGGGCATCTTTCTAGGTACTGTCTGAACCTTCTACCTGCTAGTCGCACTGTTTCTTGGGGTGTCTGCTTGAAACTGTGAATCAAAGATGATGTGTTATGCCTGACACCACTCTTGGAAAATTCTACAATGAATTCGTCTAGCAGCTGACCTATATCGCGATAGTTGCGACTACTCAATGGTTGAAATCAAGCTAAGGCAGTGCCCTTAAGACTCAAACCAAATGCCTCGTACTGGGTGAACAAATACTCAACCTGTTTAGCTCTTAACACTTGTTTGAACTCGGCCACATGATCATAAGGATCTCCTGACCCGTCAAAATAATTCTTCATTGCCTTGATCACTTGAGTGGGTCTAAGGGTTCTTGGGTGCTCTCGGGGTCTAGGCAATGGAAAATCCTGTTCATCTCTTTGTTGCCTATGTGCTTGATGTCTCTCTCTTTCAGGTCTTTCATTTTCAAATCCTGACCTATTCCTGCCCACGGTGTGTGCAAAACTTACCTCAGGTCTCTCTCTAGTTCTTTCTCTTTGGGCTTCATGAGCATGGGATGATCCTACTCCTTGGAGGCCATGGGAAACATTGGATCTTGGTGGAGGAAAAATCAATTCACTTTTCCAAGTATATGCATGTCTATCATGTTCTGTTACCAAGAAAATTTTCTTTGATGTGTTATCCAGGTAGACCACTTTGCCTGGTGTCTCTGGATCCTTGAACTCGTAGATGATGACTATGCCCAATTGGCTAGGTTGATCTGGCTTGAATCTCCAAAAGGCTTCCTCTGTTTCTCTATTCAAGAATAGTTCTATGCTTTTGTTGTCTTGAGGGATCCAATCTGGAGTGATCACTCTGGTCAAAACTGACTTACCTCTAGGAGTCTGGGGCCCTTGTCCTACATTTCCTTGTTCTAGGTCTCCTATCTCATTCTCATGAATGATATTTCCAAACTCATCGGTCCTATCTGGTAGGTTGGTGACCACGTACATGGTTCCTTCCTTATCAAGATATGAACCCTCTTCGAACTTGACCACCGGGTGTTCAAGTCCAAAAGGTTGATCTAGATTTTTGAGTTGGACCACTGATCGCCTCAGGCCATCCTCATAGATGCGAGCACCTAATCGGTTGGTCCGAATATATTCCAATTGTGTCTTATAGGGACCTTCTGGTGTTTGTAAATAGGCAGTTCATGAGCCACTTGCAGGTTTCCCCATGCTAAAAGACATTTCTGAGTCACTTGTGTCTGAACTTAGTCTGTAAGGATGACCACTTAGTTGTTGTGCCCAAGACTTAGCTGTATGGTTGACACTAGCCTCAGAAGATCTAATGCTTTGTCTATCCTTGCCTAGGTGTCTACCAGATCTCAGGTCATAAGCTTGGGTTAAGACTCCAAAATTTCCCTTTAGTATGGTTCAAAATCCTTTGGAGTCCCCTTGGGTTCTTGGTCCCACTAGAGGTATAGAGCTCAAAAAATGGACTTTGGATGAAAAAGTTATGTCAAATCAGGCTCCTCGGGGTCAAAACAGGCAAACAGGACCTTTTGGACAGAATCACGGATTTGTGAAATCAAGAGAATTGCAATTTTGTGAACTTCAAGAGAATCACGATTTTGTGAACTTCAAAAGAATCGCGATTTTGTGAACTTCAAGAAAATCGCGATTTTGTGAACTTCAAGAAAATCGCGATTTTGTGAACTTCAAGAAAATCGCGATGCTATGAAATCAGAGAATCGCGATTGTGTAAAATCAGAGAATTGTGATTTTGTTCCTTGAGAATCGTGTTTTCACAAAATCGTGTTTTTGACATGAAAATCGCGATTGCCAACACAGAATCGTGTTTTCTTAGAATCGTGTTTTTTTGGCTGAAAATCATGATTTATGAGAATCGCGATTTTGAGCAGAGAATCGTGTTTTTTAGAATCGCGATTTTGAGCAGAGAATCGTGTTTTCACAGAATCGTGTTTTGAAAATCGCGATTTTGTACCTTGGATGAAAATCGTGTTTTAGAGAATCGTGTTCTAGAGAATCGCGACTTTGTCTCCGAGAATCGTGGTTTTCAAAAATTTAGAGAATCGCGATTTTGAGCACAACCACAGAATCATATTTTCTCAGAATCAAGTTTTTGACATGAAAATCGCGATTGCCAACAGAAAATCGTGTTTTCACAGAATCGTGTTTTTCACATAATTGTGCTTTGAAGATCGCGATTTTGAGCAGAGAATCGTGTTTTCACAGAATCGTGTTTTTTTTTTTGGCTGAAATCGTGATTTGTGAGAATCGCGATTTTGAGCACAACCACAGAATCGCGATTCTGAGAATGATCACAGAATCGTGTTCTTTTCAAAAGGCTTTTAGGCGGGAAACACAGAATCACGATTTTCAAAAAAAAAATTAATTTTCACAGAATCGCGATTTTCATCACAAAATCGTGTTTTTTGGCGGGAACTTCGAATTTCTGAGCGCCGAGCAATGGGGAGCTCTGCATGTGCAGAAAAGCATGAAAAAACATAGCGTTTGCACTCCCTTGCACTTCCTAACTCCTTCCCACACAATAATGCATGAAAAATGGTATGAAACTGGTGAAAATGCACTAAAAAATCATAAATTTCTATGAAGAAGAAGATGGAAGAAGATGGAGATGGTGATGATGATGAAGATGAAGAAGAAAAAACAGAAAATGAACAAAAATGACAGTTTTTTTACCTTCCAACGTCGCAAATCTACGATCTTACCATCACAATGCTCGTCCTCGAAGCTCTCTCCCCGGCAACGGCGCCAAAATATGGTGTAGCTCAAGCATAAGCACCACCTCCTTTACTTTTCAATCCGCGGAGACATGAGGACCGGTATGAAGACCACGAGCAAGTGAAGGCACAAGTGCGTGAGTGAAAGCACACAAACATGCACACACATACACACACACGCGCACAAGGTAAGATCAAAGAGAGGAACAATGGAAAGCTTGATTGCAAAAGAGTTCTCTTACAAAAGCTGTATTCTCTAACAAGCTAACCTAAAAAATGAGCTCTCTAGCTCTTTTTATAGTTTTTGGACTAGTTTTGGCCCTGTCCAGACCTAGTGTCTGGCCTAATTAAAAATTAGGTTCCAGGGCTTATTTGAGAGCTCAAACGAAGTCTAAAAATTATGAAAATTGGTAGGACGATACTTCTAATACTCCTCAAGCTCAAGGACTCCTCGGCTTGAACAAAATGGAGTTACAAAAATAGAAAATGGTATTTACAATGGTTTTTAGTGATGAAAATCACTATTTTTGTAGGGGATTCTTCTAAAAATTTGACATGTACTTCTTGGAGCTCCCTACTTGCTCCTTCTTCTTGTGTGTGTCCACCTTTCTGATGTGCTTCCATGCTTGTGCTTGACCTTGAGTTCCAACACTCCTGTAGGAGGTTCTCCATGTGTCATTCTTGATAGATGATCAGCACGGATGTGTGTATTTCCTTTTTTGACTACTACTTCAAAATCAAATCCATTAACAATAGAAACCATCGTACTAGTCGTCCGGTATTACTAGGCTTATTGACTAGATATAATAGAGCCTGATGATCAATGAAGAATTCGAATTTGTTTGCTAATAAGTAGTGTCTGAATCTCTTCACCGCATATACCATTCCTAAGCCTTCTCATTTTGTAGTGGTATAATTATGCTCTGCTTGGTTTAATTGTCTACTAGCATAGGCTATAGGGTGATCTAGCTTTCTTGTATCTGTTGGCTGTGCTAAGATGCAACCAATGGCGAACTTGGAGGCATCCACATGAATATGAAATGGTTTATTCCAATCTGGTACTTTCAAAATTGGTGCTGAACTCAAATGACTCTTTAATTTGTTGAACGCCTTTTCACATTCTTCTGTCCAGGTAAACTAAGTCAACAATCCATAAAGAGGCCTAGCAATTATGGCATACATGTGAATGAATCTCCAATAATATTCACAATGTCCCATAAATTCTTGCACTTCTTTAGCGGTCTTTGGTCTTGGCAAATCCAGAATTACTTTGATTTTGTCTTCATCAGTGGAAATTCCATTCTTAGAGACAATGTGTCCTAAGATCTTTCCTTTTTGCACCATGAAGACGCATTTTTCCGGATTAAGGCATACTCGATACTGACGACATTTGGCAAATATTTTTCTTAGTTTTGGGATGTGCTCTGGTCTTATAGCTGAATAGGTACATAAATCATCCACGTATACCTCCATACTCTTTCTCAAAAATTCCTTGAACACATGGCATATTAGTCTTTGGAAAGTGGACGGGGCGTTAGTTAGACCAAATGGCATAACCTTAAAAGCATAAACTCCCCATTCAGTTGCAAAGGTTGTCTTGTGTTGGTCTTCAGGAGCAATGACTACCTAATTATCCTGAGAAGCCGTCAAGAAAGCTGTAGACTTCCTTACCTGCAACCCTTTCCAACAGATGATCTGTGATGGGTAATGGGTAACTATCACGTATGGTGGCGGCGTTCACCTTTTTTAGATTAATGCACACCCTTAAATTTCCATTCTTTTTCAACACTATCGCTAATGGCGATACCCATTCTGCGTGTTCAATTTCATAAATGAAGCCCGCATCCAACAATTTATCTATCTCCTCCTTAATTTTTGCCGAATAAACATCATTGTATGTGTATGGTCTTTGTTTGGAGGGCTTGGCTTCTGTTGTCATAGGGATTCTATGAGCACAAATAGAAGGATCTACACCTTTTAAATCCTTATAAGTCCATGCAAAGACATCTCGATACTCTCTTATAAGTTGTATTAATTCTTGTTCTTCCTCTGGCAAGACATCTTGTCTTATGAAAGTGCATCTATCTTCTCCTTCTTCAATAGCTACTACAATATTCTTGGTTTGCTCTTTATTGTCGTATGCTATCCCTGATTGTGCTTCTCGTTTTGGCATTTGAATAGCAATCTTTCTTTATTCTGCTTCATACTTCTTGAAATGCTCAGGTACCTCGAATTGAGCTTGAGGTGTGCTATCTTCTTTTTCTTTCTCCATGTTGGGTTCATTTATTATAGGTTGTACCACATCTTGAGTCAATCCTAGACTAGTTTCCATTTCTTCCTTCTTTTTCCTTTCTTCCTCAAGTGGTTCCAGTTCCATTTCTATGCTCTCGTAATCTTCATTCCATTCTTCAATTACCTCTCCTTCATCCGCCTCTTGGAGAACAACCATGTAAAGACTTACATCATATCCTTCCTCATCCATACATTTATTCGTGGTTATTACTTCTTCGTTTACGCACATGTCAAGAGTGTCTAAAATCTCCATCCAACCATGGGGTTTGAACTGTTCATCTAAAAATATTTGAGGCATGTAAGCGGGATCTTCTACAGGCCTAGACACTCCTTGTCCTGGCTGCCATCTTTGTCTCCTTTCTTCTTCCCTTTTAGGTGCCTTACACATCCATAGGTGAGTATCTTCATTCATCCATGTTTGACTACTCGATCCTACACTATGAATGGATAAATTATCATCTTCCTTGTGTATCGGGTTCCATTGCAAAGGAGGGACATCTTGATAAGTATAAGTATGGATGTTTATCCTAGTTGTCGTTCCTTGATGCTGCAAGTACATTGTGTCTTTTCCCCAGTCTTGAACTACCTTGAGCTCTCTTATGAAAGGCTTTCCAAGTATCATATCATAATTTCTAGCCTTTTCAAATTGACATATTTCTAAGGTGTGCTCGAATTTGACTCCGCAAGTGGTAAATACTACATTTTCTAATAATCCTAAGGGTCGTTCCGTGTGTCCATCTACCATTTGAATCTTTATCCTTCTCCAGCTCCCGAGTATAATATGGCTTTAGTGGTATAACCTCTATAAGTGATAGGGAGGCATGTGTTTCCTTCATCTCCCTCACTAAAATCTCCAACCTTGTCAACTGGGATTTCAATAGTAGCTACTTCATCCCTCATCTCACTTTTGTCTGACTTACTTTCCAGTTGGCTAGTGATTTTCCCTTTTAATTGAGGCTTCGCTTTCAAGAGTTCTTCTAGGGTCAGAGTACATGGTATTTTTACTTTTTTAAGGTATTGTATCATGCCAGAGGTTTGGATTGATGGGTTTTGCTCCTTTCTCCTCATTGAGGGAACACAATATAATTCAGAGTTATGTTCATACTCCCCCATATAGTTTGGTAATACATTCACACTGTCTTCCTCATCTTTGTCGTCATCCAATTGAGATGATCTTTCTGAGTTTTATTCAAGAATGGACAATTCAAGCTCGCCTACTGCTTCTAACTCTGCAAAAGGTGGTTCAATTCCTTCTACTTTCTTCCATCTATCTTCTTGGACTCTTTCCCATAAGTCTCTAGGTCATTCTGTGTCTACTTCAGGGATTACAGATCCTTCTTCTTTACTTTCATGGCATTTTTCTTCATAATTCTCATCTTTCTTTCCTTCCCTAGGGTGACTAGGTGCTACACATTCCTGAAATTCTTTTTCGGAAATCCTTGTGCTAGGTAGTGGCTCAACAGGCTTTTCTAAAGTTTGTTGAGCCACTTCAATTAACTTCTTACATATTTCCAATCTCTCTTTCTCTTGTCTTTGATGTTTCTCTGTTTCTTTGTTAGGTTTTCCTTTAGGCTCTTGTTCCGCATCTTGGCTCTGCTTATTATTCTCGTTCTCTAACTTTTTTTGCGATCTCTTGTGTTTTATCTTTTCTCTACGATTCTTCCATCTTTGGGTTCGTTTAGACTTAGCACTTTTCTCAGACTCTTCAGAATCTGCAAGTACTTGTGGTGCTGGGGTGTTCAACTCTTTGTTTTGGCTATCATTTTCTTTGGATTTATCTGGGGTCTCTCTTGCTTTTTCCCTAGTTATCGCTTTCAATGGCACAGTGTATTCCTTATCACTCCCTAATGGCTCTACCACTTCTATTACATTTATTTGTGCTGTAGAATTGGTTTTATTTGGGTTCTTAGGACAATCTCTAAAAAGAGTTCTCTACCACAATCACTGTAGTAACCCTCCCAAACTCTCGAAGGTGGTGGTGGGTTAGACAATGTACACTCTCGGGTAAAGTGATCACCTCCGCATCTATAACATGGTCCTCAAGGGGCAGGTGGTCTACTCATTGGCTTTGGAGGTAACGGTGCTCTTGGAGCAGTGTACATTAGTGACACATAGTCTTGATCATATCCGAGAGAACCATCATAACTATCAGATCCATATGTATATGGCTCATAGGATTGTCCATACTCAGCCATAGTCTTTTCATAGGTGGAATAACTTCCTTGACTAAGGTCATAAGATTGATCATAAGTCTCAGTACTAGTCAATGGGGTGGCTAATACTATTGCCCTTTCAAGATTCTCTTCAATTTGTGTGATCTTCACTGGGACAACATTTTGAGCGTGAATTTGTTGTTGTCCTAACACGAGTTGAGGTTGATTGTATCCTTGATACACATAAAACTTTGGTGCAGGTGCTTGCTACTAGAAAGGAGGGTATCTATAGGCTTCTCGTCCTTGATCTCTGGGGGGTATCTGTAAGGCCTAAATGGTGGTTGTGTAGGTCTTGGTTGTCGATTGTAAGGACAATTCTCCAAACTATGATTTGTGTACCTCTACTCTATGCTACAATAATGAGTTGGGCCCTGGATGGGTGGTCTGTTGTAGGCATATGGAGGTGATGGGATTGCTCCCCTATTGCACATATGAGAAGGATGATCTCCTCCACAGTGAACACATCTCCTGAGCATAGGCACTCTCAAAGGAGGATTGGGATAATTCCTTTGTCCTTGAACATTCAGCTTCTTAGCCACTAAATTGGCTATCTCTTCTACATTGTTCTTGGGATTTGAAGTACTGCTAGCACTATCCTCACTCCTAACACTTCCTTGAGGTATTTTTAAGTCTTCCGCCAGATTTTCTTCTAGATCGATACACTCCTTCATGCATTCTTGTAAACTTTGGAATCTCTTCACATATACTAAGGATCTCAATGACCCATTCACCAATCCTTCCAATAATAATGAGACCATTTTATTTTGGGTGGGTCTCTCTTCTGTAGGACATCTATCCACATCTTGCTTGAATCGTCTCGCTGCTAACCTCACTAATTCCATAGGCAAAGGTTTGAAACTATGGATTAATGATGAAGAGTTGTTTTTTATTCCAGTCTTAGTGAATTCCTCAATTAGTTCTTGATATACTTGTTCCATGTTTTGAAAATCATTAGGATCTAAGGGTTGGAACCATGCTAAGGTCGTGTCTGTGAGGGTTAGGCCAAATGATTCATATTGGACCATGAAATTTTCTATTGTTTTGCTCTCACCACTTGCTTGAATTCAACAATGTGCTTGTATGGCTCACTAGAACCATCATAGTGGCTTCTCATGCATTTGGCCACTTGAATGGGTCTTAATCGTCTTCCCGGTTCAGGTGGTCTTGGCATTACAGGGAAAACTGGTCGTCCTATTGGTATACCTGCATCTCTTCCTACTGGTGGTCTCTCACGAACAAGAGTCCTATTTCTTGGTTCTGCATTTGTAGGAGGTCGATAGTTGGGATTAACACCAGGTGTAGCAAAGTAGACTTGGGGTCTAAACGGAATGCTCTATTGTTGTATCTGACCGAAATGGTGATAAGAGAAATTTTGGTGAGTTCCTTGGGGATTTTGAGAAGTAATGGCTTGATCCCTAGGCAGGAATACAAAAATGTTCTGATATCTCAGCCTAGCTCTCTCTAATTCAATCATGGGCCAGTATCTTCTCTGATTCTTATCTAACTAAGTAATGTGAGAGGGGTTTTCAAGATCTTGTAACTCATACATGGTGGCTAGATTTGTCACTTCTTCCCACAACAAAGAGTTGGTTTTAAGCAAATGATCCATTCCATTCACCATGTAGACATCCATTCAGGAGCCGTGTTGGTGAATTAGGTCTCCTCTCCAAACTATAATTACAATGGACTTCCCTCTAGGGGTTGACACATGTTCTTCTTGTCCCTCTTCATTAGGGTTTTGGGCATTATCTTCTTCCCTTTGCTCATTGATGCTCTTTGGATGCTCCGTGACTACATGCATAATCCCCCTTTATCCATATAGAATCCTCCCATGTACTTGACTGCTGGTCTAGGCACTATGTGAGCATCCCTGGCTTTCTTCAACCTTTCCACTGATATGTAGATGGGTAGGTCATGCTAGTTGGTGTTCACGTATTGCAAGGAGGTCCTGCACTCTCCCTCAATTATAGACATTAGGCCTGCTATGGGCATAGAGCTATGCATGTCTTTTGAGGCCATAATAGTCTCTTCCTCATATTCACTCGAGGTTTCAGAGTATTTTGAATGTAGGGTGGGTTGTGCAACACTACCTACTGACAAAATTATGCTTTTGCGGCTTCCTAGGACTCTTCTCGATCTCAAGTTCATTCACCTCTTCAGGGCTTTATATGTCCTCTACTTCACCCTTTACTGCTACCCAATTTTCTTCAACTTTACCCTTTAAATGGCTTGAATACTCTATGGTTGATACCAATTCTGAGCGATAATCCTTTGACAATATGATGTCAAGTATCCCACTGTACGATACTTAAGTAACTGGCGATACAATACCACAATTGTCCCCGATATGATACTAAAAATCTGCACAATACGATATCAGAGAAGGGCAACGATATGATACTAATGATACCGATGTTACGATACCCAACAGTCAGATGATACGATACTTGTTGTGTATACAATATGATACTAAGAGTCTTGACGATACGATACTCGATTTTCTGGCGATACGATACAACCTTGTGCACGATACGATATTGGACAGAGGGCGATACGATACCAAATTTGGGCATGATACAATACAACTCACTCCACGATAGGATATCAAAGTTCATGATAGGACACCAAAGCAACTCATGATACGACACTTACTTTATGAATGATACGATACCATAGGTTCAATCTTTACATGTCATCACCTCTAAAAGCTACAATCCCGCGATCAAAGTTTGGAGACTGAAACCCCGGATCAAACCCCCTGACCCAATTTTGTAAATCAATCCACTCTGATGTAGGTGCATTTTGAGTACATTGCACATCCAAAAGTATGCATCTAGGGTGAACACTAACCTACTAACCAACATTCACACACATCGCGAACACTTCACCCACTAACCCCTAACCACTTGGAATGTCATGTTAGTATTGTGGAGGGAACAGCATAACATCCTGTTTCCTATGCAATGTCCCACGCAGCAGTAAGTACTGCGGATATTAATGTGGAGAGTTGTAAGCCGCCGGATTGGCAATTGTAATCTTCCCCTTTCATATTCTGCACGAACCGAAAGGTCGCTGCGTGAAGTTGTATCCATTTATAAATCAATGAAAAGACGCTTCAGTAACAGCCAGAAGGATCGCCAGACTGTCTGTCTGGGCGATACGTCTGTGTAGTTCCATTGTGTTGTGTTTTGAGAATTCTGAGTAGTACCGTGTTATTTCCTTTTTGCTGATTACCTTCATTTGTGTTTAACATTGTTCCATTAAGTACGACTTGTGAATCTGTATTACGGTAATGAATAGTTTTCAGCGTTGTGTGTTGAGGACGTAACAATCAAAGCGAATCGGTAAGGTTGTGGAAGAGTTAGTAATAGTCTAAGTACAGAAAGTGAAACTGTGAGAGAATGAACCAGAGTCTGGAGATAATTCGTGTTGACAGAGTTCTTTGAACACTCATGTACTGTTTTGTGAATGAATTAATTGGGAAAATCAAGTATAGGGCCTCTGATTATTCAGACCCCTTCCACTCCCAAGAACCCGAAAAGAGCTTAAACCCGTTCTGACGGCAAACGCGCGTTTAACACTGGCGCCGTCTGTGGGAAGGTGGCAAGAGAGTGTTGCAAAGTGATTGTGGGAAGGTGACCATAGATTGTGAATTGACAGTAAGGTAGAGTAGTATGCAAGTGTTGCAAAGGTGATATATGCCGCTTACTCGGTCCGGTGAGTCGTATCCGAAATATAGGAGAGACTGACAGCCCTAGGAGATATCAAATTTATTAGGAACATCCTCAGGAGGCAGAAGCACAGATAGATTAAGTCCAGTCGTCGAAGAAACGAAGCGCGTTAGCAGTGATTTCGGTAGCATTCTGGTAGAACATACTACAATTCCGATAGATTTCGGTGTAATTTCGGCACAGTCTGCAGAAGATACAGTAACTTCGGAGTCTATAGGAACACATTGTGCAGTTGATCCGACAGCATCTAGTCAAGATTCAAACTTCTCTGAGGATAGGGGTGTATTATCCAGAGAGATCATTGAAGGTGAAAGAATACCCTGGATTGGGGAAAGTTCCACTAATTCCGGTGGCAGTTCGATCCCGGTTGCAGAAAATTTACAATTTTCCGGTGATAGTGTTATACTTCTCGATGAATCTTCATTCTGGACACCACTATTCGGGGTAAGCTTGCCTACGTTTGATACCGCAGAAGAGGATAGGCTATTCGAATTAGAAATTTGTAAGAGGTTGAGTGCTATTTTCGAACTGGAAGGAGAGCAGTTTGATCATACAGACTCTGAAGGACCGGAAACACATCCTCAGAACTCAGGAAATAGTAACAGTACTACCACTAGCACCATGAGTGGACAACAACAACAACAACAACAACAACAACAGCAGCAACAACAGCTACAGCCACTTCCACCTCGACCGGTTCCAACAGGAGTAACATACACCAAATTTGGTGGATTTCTAGGTGATGATCTTGATGCTCATGTACGCACCTTTGAAATAAGTTATGCAGTACTAAACCATCCACCTGATTCGACATACAAGGCCATAGTATTCCAGTCAACATTAGTTAATGAAGCAGCGAGGTGGCTTACGGAGTATGATATCAACCATTTCGGCACCTATGAAGCGGTAAGGGATGCGTTTCTGCAGAGATTCCGACTGAAGAAGAACCCTGCTGAAATTTTCGATTACTTACAGAACAACAGTCAGAAGTTGAATCAGACTCTGCAGGAATATGCCACCCTGTTTAGAACTCATTTGAGACAACTACCTCCAGAACATGCTAATTTACTGGCTGATGTCATCACTCAGTGGTTTATTAATGGGTTAACTCCACAACTAAGACAGGTTATGATCATCCGTTGTGTGGGAGCTATGACACTAGATGCGGTTATTGCAATGGCCTTGCAGCTCGAACATAAAGTTGGAGGCTTTATCGAAGACCTGGAGTGGTTGAAAGCCAGTAAAAATGATGTAGAAGATCCGGCTAGACAGATGTACTGCACCAACTACAAGAATCTAGGACATATCAGTACCACATGTGCACTTAATTAGATGTATTGCGCTATCTGCAATACAACCGGACATTCCATCGAAAACTATGCTTATAACGCCAAAGTGCAGGTACCAGCAATTGTAAATGCTATCATACAAGAACCAGGGCAGCCGGCCACCCATTATGTACCACCTCAGATGAGAAATAATCAGCAGCAAGGATACAGAAATTATCGAGGATAGTGGAATACAAATTACAATACAAATCGTTGGCAAACAGGAACATCAGAGGAAGGTAATTCTTTGCCACCCCCTCGCTGTCATTTTTGCGGTGAGTTAGGCCACATACGCAGATTCTGTAAAGATGCAACCGAATATGATCAAAGGAAGAAAGAGTGTCAGAACCCAATGACCAATATGGTCTATATCTCACCAGTAGAAACTCAGGCCGCAGTAATTCAAACAAGATCTGGTAAGCAGTTACAACCAACAGCAGAAGTGTTTGAACCTGGCATCCATTAACAACAAAGAATGTACGATAAAGCTAGCCAATGGACCACTAAAGTTCCTACAGTGTTCCCAGATCCAATTCCGGTGAATCAAGTTCCGCTGCCAAAGGAAGGATCACAGGACCAAGATTCTACCCTAGTAATAGGCGCATCATCTTCAGAATCAGTGAAAAGCAAAATTCAAGCAGATCAGGCATGGGAAATTTTATCTAAGGCATCCATTACTCTCCCTCTTGGACAGTTACTTGCATTAGTGCCGGGAGTTCGGCAGCAATTTCAACAACAGCTCAGTCCTGGGTCTTCCTGCATTCCAGCGACAGCAACGGTACAACCGGAAGCTGATTCTACGGTGGATCATTTGGTCCACTTAATTACAATATGGTACAAAAACCACAAGATTACTCAAGTACTAATTGATGGTGGATCTGGTGTAAACATAGCCACTACAGCGCTTTGTAAAAAGTTAGGATGGACGCAAATCGAGCTTGTTCAATTTTTCGTTAGAATGGCAGATCAATCCCGAGTTCATCCGGTAGGACTTGTAAGGAATGTCCCGATAACTTTGCAGGGTACAACGTTTAAGATGACTTTTGTAGTCTTAGAACTACCGGAGTCTAGTCTTGACTATAACCTCCTTTTCGGACGACCCTGGTTAAAACAGGCTAAGGTTATACAGGATTGGTCAGCACAAGAACTAACATTTAAGGATAATCATCATAAATATGTTGTCAAACTTGATGCCATTCAGCCTTGTGAACTACATGCCAGGCCATATGTAGCAGAGCCAATCCACATGTTGGATGGCTTATCTGACGATGAAGAAGAAGCATTTTTGAAGAACAATGAAGATCTGATTTCCTTAGGCACTGTAGATCTGCAATCATTGTAGATAACTAGAGTCCAGCAGCTTGTACGGTGATGCATGTGACCGAAGAAGTGAAGACCAAAGACACTGTTTCTATGGAAGAAGCCGCTCTACAACATCTTTTACAGTCAGCTGACGATCCTGGTAAACCTCGTCAATTCTATGTTCCCGAAGATCAGTTAATCACCTATAATTTGGGAGATGAAGTAAATCCGCGACCTGTCAAGATAAAGGAAGGATTGTTTGAGGTGTTTCAAGCAGATTTGATCCAGCTTCTTTGTGGGTTCTCTGATGTTTTTGCATGGGACTACCTTGATATGAAGGGTTTGGACCCTCGCATCTATCAACATCGGGTCGTACTTAAACCAGAAGCAAAACCAATTAAAAAACCCAGCTACCGTATGAATCCCAACTATGCAGCACAGGTCAAAGCAGAACTTGATCGCCTATTAAAGATAGGAATCATTGTACCCATTGAGCACGCTGAATGGATCTCCCCGATCGTGATTGTACCAAAGAAAAACAAGCAGCTCCGAATATGTGTCGATTTTCGGAAATTAAATGCAGCTACCGTACTTGATCCATTTCTTGATACAATGCTGGACAGAGTGGCTGGGCATGAGATGTATTCATTTCTTGATGGTTATAGTGGTTATAACCAGGTCCGAATGGCTGAGCAAGATATACTGAAAACAGCGTTTATTACGAATTGGGGTGTTTTTGCTTGTACAGTCATGTGGTTTGGGTTGAGGAATGCTCCTAGTACCTTTCAGCGATGTATGCAAGAAATCTTCTCACCCTATCTCACTTCTTTTATGCAAGTATATCTAGATGATTTCTCTTTATTCGGTAAGATGGTAGCACACCTGTATCATTTACGGTGTTGTTTTGAGAAATGCCGAGAATATCGACTCTGCCTGAACCCAACCAAATCTGTCTTTGCGGTTTCTTGTGGTAAGCTCCTTGGCCACATTGTATCTCCATAGGGCATACAAGTTGATCTAGACAAAATTGCAGTCGTGTTAGAAGCTCCTGTGCCTACTACGCCGAAAGAAGTGATGTGATTCATGGGTCAAGTCAGGTGGCATGGTCGACATTTACGGTGGCTTGCCCATTTGGCAATACCCCTAAATCGGTTAATAACTAGTACTCCTCGACAATTTGATTGGACCCCAGAATGTCAAACTGCATTTGATCGATTAAAAGGATTATTAACGCAGGTTCCAATTCTACAACCTCCTGATTGGGAATGCCCATTTCATATTTTGTAGACGCATTAGATATAGCCATTGGAAGTGTTTTAATGCAACAAACTGATAAGTGGTTTAGGCCTGTCTACTATGCAAGTTGACGGCTTGCTCTTGTTGAAAAGAATTATTCAGTAACTGAAAGAGAATGTCTTGGTTTGGTGTATTTTGTAAAGAAATTCCGGCATTATTTGCTAGGCCGAAAATTCATCTTTCATGTAGATCATGCTGCACTGGTGTATCTGGTTAGACAACAGCATTTAGGTGTTCGCTTGGCGCGTTGGGTTCTATTGTTGCAAGAATTCGATTATGAAGTGATTCATCGACCCGGCACTGCACATGCATTAGCAGATTTTCTCTCTCGGTTGGATTCTGGTGAAGCTCCGCTCGGTGTTGATAACACTACACCAGCAATTTATGTTACTGAACCGACTAGTGATGAATCTGTAGAACCTCCTGTGACACCTACCTATTATGATCAGCTATTAACCTTTCTTACTGATGGATGTCTTCCTACTCAAACTTCTCCAGCTATGCGTCGGAAAATTGCAGTTTACAGTCGCAGATTCCGGTTGTTTGCCGGACAATTGTAGTATATGGATCACACTGGGATCTTGCTTCGTTGTATTCCTCCACATGAAGTAAACTCAGTGATCGCTCTAGTACACTCAATACCTTCTGGTGGATTTTGCAGCAGATTTAACGCACCGAAAAATTCTGCAAAGTGGGTTCTGGTGGCCTACTATGTACAAAGATGTGTCTTAGTTTGTGCAGCAGTGTGATAATTGTCAGCGATCTGGACAGCCTTTACAACGCCATTTCTTTCCTTTGCAGCCTATATTACCTTTAGAACCTTTTCAGAAATGGGGTCTTGACTTTATTGGACCAATTAAACCTCCAGCAATCCTTAGCAACAACCGATACATTCTAACATGCACAGATTATGCTACCAGATGGGCAAAAGCTAATGAAGGACGTATTCCCACGATATGGATTACCTTTGGAACTTGTAACAGATCAAGGAACGCACTTTGTCAACAACTTAATGCGAGTGCTCACACACACTTTTCAGATTCTGCATAAATTCAGTTCCCCGTATTATCCTCGTGCTAATGGCTTAGCTGAGAGTACAAACAAAACTTTGTTGACTATGCTTCGAAAATTGATTGTGGAATCACCAGAAAGATGGGATCAGTTACTACCTGCAGTATTATGGGCATACCGGACTACATACAAGGCCGCAACCGGACTGACTCCTTTCAAACTTGCTTATGGGCTAGAAGCAATTGCACCAATGGAACTTGTGGTACCCAGTTTACACGTGGCCATCTCTCAGAAATTGTTACCTGAAGATTCTTTGCCATTTTGGTTGGACACACTTAGAGAAGTGGATGAGCATCACTGGGAAAGTTTTCTAACTCTTCAAGAAGTGCAGTTGCGGCAAGCTCGTACTCATTATCGGTATCTCAAAACTCCAGTTTTTTTGGTGGGACAGCTTGTGTTATTTTATAATGCTAAATCAAATCGTGCGGATGGAAAATTCGAATTCCGGTGGTTTGGTCCTTACCGGATTAGTGAACAAGTGGGCCCAGCTACTTTTCGGTTGACTACCTTGACCGGAATTCCTCTTCCTAAAGTGATCAATGGTTCAAAGTTGCGGCCGTATCATCAAGCACCAGATTCTCGCTGACGTGTTCTTCGCGTGTTATTTACTTTCTTTTTGTTTTTGATTTATTAAATAAGCCTGTAAATATCCTCGTTTTGATATCTAATTATGATCAACAGCCGCCCTGCATTATCGATTCTGCTCATGCATGCACACCGTAGTTATGAAGGTTATCATCTCAACATCGCGCGATGATTAACAATTTCGATCGCCTTCAGCTACGAAGTATCTACTTAATCTTCCTCTTTTCACTGATAATCGCTATTGTATCCATCTGCTCTGTGCGTTGTGATTTCTGTATTTCCTGTGCAATTGTGTTCTTGTGCTCTTGTGTACGCATCATGGAAGCGTTAGCCAACTTCGCTGCATTCCGTGATGGACTCTCTCCGAATGTGGGTGACTTCTTGCATGTTCATGGGTTGTCCAATTTCGCTGAATTTCCTTGGCATTCAGTGGAATGTCACCCGTTTTATGCCCAGATTATTGCCACCATCGCTGCCACACTTGCTATGAAGCAGAGTTGGCCAATTACTTCTTTACCATCTAGGGTAGTAATCACTTTAGAATCATTTGTTGTAGCGTTCTGACTCTCTCCCGAAGGACGAGAGAACGGCCCTAATCTTCCAATTGCTACTATGATCCAATTGTTCCCTAGGTACTCTTCAAATGAGTATGCTATACTCTGTCGCCCTGAGCCTGAAAGAACAGCTTTACAATTTTTAGTAGCCATCTTAAACTTGCAGAAACGAACTTATGGGATATCTCGTCCATTCTACTTGGTGATTGATATGGCTACTCGAGAGCCTATCAATTTTGCTTCCTATTATTTCCGACGCATTCACCGTGAATGCGTTTCGGTCATAAAGCAGGTTAACAAAGGAGAACTTCCACAATCACGTCTTCCACACATTCTCACTTTTTTATTTCCGGCCATCCAAGCAGCGCAACCGCCTCCACGAGGTCCAGTCTTATATCATGAGGAATCTGCTCAAATTCTTGAAGACGACGAAGAAGATGATGAAGAACTCTTCCAGCTCCTCCGCCGAAAACAAATCCAGATAAGCTCTTCTGATAGTCAAGTACAGGGTTCTGCCGCTGGAAATAAAGCAGACAACAATGAAGAAGAGACTTTCCACGATAGAGCCACCTCCATGCACCATGATTCATCAGCTCAGTCATCTCCAAACCAGCAACAGGATCAGAGTGTTACTGCTGATTCTGAAGACAAATCTTATAAGGAAGAATCTCAGCAGCAATCCAAACAAGAGGTGCAAGAAGATACGAAAGTTATTGTTGCAGAAGTTTTGGCAGAGTTGATTACAGTAGTAGAATCTGTAGTTGCTCAACCTGAAGTGACTACGCAACAACTTACCGAAGCAACCAATAATCTGCAACCCACTCCTCCACCCGTGCCTCCACTTAAACCTATTGTTCCCATTCCACCGATTGTATCTGACGCACCCGATTCATCATCCTCTTCACCGAACTATTCTCCACCCAATTCCCATCAACTCCTCGCCGCTTCTTCATCTCAACCACGTCCTTCTCTTCTGTTTCCTTCGCTACCTGTTGTTGGAACTCAAAGTCAAGCACAAGCATGGAAGCACATCAGAAAGGTGGAAACACACAAGAAGAAGGAGCATGTAGGGAGCTCCATGAAGTAACTGTCAACTTTTCATAAGAATCCCCTACAAAAATAGTGATTTCCATCACTAAAATCATTGTAAATACCATTTTCTATTTTGGTAGCTCCATTTTGTGCAAGCCGAGGAGTCCTCGAGCTTGAAGAGCATTAGAAGTACCATCGTACCAAATTTCATAATTTTTAGACTCCATTTGAGCCCTCAAATAAGCCCTGGAACCTAATTTTTAACTAGGCCGGACACTAGGTCTGGACAGGGCCAAAACTAGTCAAAAAACTATAAAAAGAGCTAGAGAGCTCATTTTTGGGGTTGGCTTCTTGTAGATTTCAGTTTTGTAATAGATTTCTTTTTGTAATCAAAATCCTTCCATTGTTCCTCGCTTTGATCTTACCGTGTGCGCGTGTGTGTGTATGTGTGTGCATGTTTGTGTGCTTTCACTCACGCACTTGTGCCTTCACTTGCTCGTGGTCTTCATACCGGTCCTCACGTCTCCGCGGATTGACAAGTAAAGGAGGTGGTGCTTACGCTTGAGCTACACCAAATTTTGGCGCCGTTGCTGGGGAGAGAGCTTCGAGGACGAGCGTTGTGATGGTAAGATCGTAGATTTGCGACGTTGGAAGGTAAAAAAACTATCATTTCAGTTCATTTTCTGTTTTTTTTCCTCTTCATCTTCATCATCATCATCATCTCCACCTTCTTCCATCTTCTTCTTCATAGAAATTTCTTGTTTTTTAGTGCATTTTCACCATCTTCATACCATTTTTCATGCATTATTGTGTGGGAAGGAGTTAGGAGGTGCAAGGGAGAGCAAGCGCTGTATTTTTTTCATGATTTTCTGCTCATACGGAGCTCGCCATAGCCGGCGCTCAGAAATTTGAATTTCCCGCTAAAAAACGCGATTCTGTGATGAAAATCGCGATTCTGTGAAAATTCAAAATTTTTTTAAAAATCACGATTTTCAGTTTCCCACCTAAAAGTTGGTTGAAAAGAATCGCGATTCTATGTTTTTCTCAAAAAACACGATTCTCTGCTCAAAATCGCGATTTTCAAAAAACACGATTCTCTGCTCAAAATCGCGATTCTCACCAATCACGATTTTCAGCAAAAACACGATTTTGTGAAAAACACGATTCTCTGCTCAAAATCGCGATTTTCAAAAAACACGATTCTCTGCTCAAAATCGCGATTCTCACCAATCATGATTCTCAGCAAAAAACACGATTTTGTGAAAAAGGCAACTTTCTGCTCAAAATCGCGATTCTCATAAATCACGATTTTCAGCAAAAATACGATTTTGAGAAAAACACGATTCTCTATGACAAAATCGCGATTTTCATGCCAAAAACACGATTTTGTGAAAAAAAGGCGATTCTGTGAAAACACGAATTTTTTGCTCAAAATCGCGATTTTCTAAAAACACGATTTTGTGCTCAACATCGCGATTTTCATATCAAAAACACGATTCTGAGAAAACACGATTTTCAGTCAAAAACACGATTTTGTGAATCACGATTCTCTGAGTCAAAATCGCGATTTTCAGAAACACGATTTTGTGATCAACATCGCGATTTTCAGAAACATGATTTTGTGATCAACATCGCGATTTTCAAAAACACGATTTTGTGATCAACATCGCGATTTTCACATCACGATTTTCTGCTCAAAATCGCGATTTTCAAAAACACGATTTTGTGCTCAACATCGCGATTTTCTGAGTTCACAAAATCGCGATTCTCTGAAAGTTCACAAAATCGCGATTTTCTCCAAAGGCCCTGTTTGCCTGTTTTGACCCCCAGGAGCCTGAATTGGCATAACTTTTTCATCCAAAGTCCATTTTTTGAGCTCTTTAGCTTGTTGGAAAGCTCGTTTCAAATCCTACACGACCTCAATTGTTTTTTTCAAGAATAACGCGTTGATTTTGAGATAGGATAATTTGAAGTTGACCCTCAAGTGGGACTAGGAAACCAGGGGGGCTCCCAAGGATTTTTGAGCAATACAAAGGGGGAGAAATTTGTGTCATGGGAAAGAAAAAAGCAAAAGATAGAAGAAAAGGGGCTAAGGTTGAAAAAAAGGAGGGGGATAAACATGAAATACATGAGATAATATCACATAAAGATGAAACATCTAGAGAAAAATTGCAAGCAGTCAAGGAAAAGGAGGAAATGTCTAGGGGGGTCGGATCCATATTTGCAACAAGAGAATATCACAATATGTTGGTGGATATAAGAATAGGATATGAATGTAGAAGGTTGAGTGCATATATCAATCCTCATTGTGAGTGGAATTTGATTCATATTGACTTCTTGACCATTATTTTTGAGAACATACAACGAACAACTCATTCTTCTATCCTCATGGATGATGAACATTATGAATGCATGGGTCAAGTTGTGTTGCCAGTTATGGTGGGTGATATGCAATTTTCGGAAACATTCTTTGTCATGGATTGCATTGATGAAGACTTGATCATTGGCACCCAAAGGTTCATTACACAAAATCATCAAGAAATTGAGGTGCCTTCTCCACCCATCATCCATGCTTCTACATATACGTCTAGGGAAAATCCTAATGACTATCCACCTTATGATGATTGGGGGCAAAATCATCTTTTCACAGAGCTTGCTTTTAATGAGAAAATTTTTCTTTCTACTCATGTTTTCGAATCTGATCCTTCTTTGAGTAAATCACAGGAAACCTTAGAGAATGGAGATATGGAGGACTCCAAGTGTTTGGGGGATGTGGAAGGACCCTCTCTTCCTGTAAATTTGGATCCCCCTCATGAAGCCATAAGTAGGGATGATCTGCACTCAGATGGTCAAAAAGGAGATGATCAACCACTGTTGTGTATCATTGATGTGGCAAAGGAGATCGACTCTAGGGTGAATCATGACAATCCATCACCCATTTGTACACCTAGGGATTCTATGTGTAATAAGGATAAATGTCTCGATGAATCTCTAGATCAATCTCAAACCACACAGCCCATGAATCCCTTGCATAAGTCTGGTGTAGGTATAGAAGATCAACCCTTGTTGCACTCCCCATGTAAGGATGAGTTTTCTCAAAAAACCCACATAGAAGGCCCAAAAGACCCTTACATCAAGAAACAGAAATCACATTTTCTTGGTAATGTCAAACAAATTTGGGTGGCCAAGAAATTACTTAGAGCCCAACCAAATCGCACTATGATATGGGTACCAAAGAAAGCCCTTGCACAAAATCAGTCCCCTCACACTAGACTTCAATATCTATGGTCTAGGCCTACCATGACTTATCCTCAAGAAAGACCACTTCCAACCCAAGGATCCCAAGCAATCAAGCCTAAGCTCAGACAAAATCCAAGGGGGAACTTCAAGGCAACAACCTACACAACAAAGACACCAAGGCGAGGTAAAGAACTGAATCAAGCACAGAGCTCCAATAAAGATCAAAGAACCTCTTCTGCAAGGATATGGAAGACGAAAGTACCGATAGCATCCACCAAAATAAAGAGCCAGCCACGATGGATCAAACCCTCAGGAGATCATTCAAACACGAAGTGGCCAAAGGTGATCTCTACCCAGTTGCAGACTGTTCTCAAATGGATCCCGATACGGAGGAATGATCAGTTGTCCTCTCGAGATACAATGGATACCTCCAACAAAGATGGCATCAAGATCTGCAAATAACATTGAAAACCTCAACGAGCGACAACCATGTGCCCTTTGCACAACCCTGTCTTATGCACCATTCAGGTCATGCATTTCCCAAGTATGCATCATTATAGGGCCACATTACACGGTCGTGCATAGACACACTTGAGGATCCCAAGCACAAGAGCACATTGACATATGTCAAAATTTTTCTACTGATACTAACTTTTGTGTTCTTGTTTTGTGATAATTTTTCCCACAAAAAAAAAAAAAAAAAAAAAAACGAGGAAGAACTTGTTCCCAGGTTTCGCTCATGGAACATGAATGAGTCATGCTTAGTTGAAGATTGAACCATCGATTACTGGGCATTTATCAGTTTGGATAGAAGTGTGTCTTGGCTAGCAGATGATTTAATTGCTGCCTTATCTCATAAATGTCAAGAACTTAGCATGAGCAGGGCATCCACAACTATGGTTTCCTCTTACTATGGTGGGAGTGAAGAGCTTGAAGGTCCACAACTTGAGTGATGCTTAACTACTGTATGTACCAGAGCAGCCAAGGAGATATCTGCAAAAGGTAGTTCTGGAGGAGAAGACTCCTGTATATGGGAAGCTAAAGAGAATATGTGAAACTCAGCTTGGTGTAGTTACCCGATGTTGCTTGCCAAAGAATATAAAGCAATTCAATTCTCAATATTTCCTGAACCAGTATGGAACAGTAGCACTGGTGAATGGTCTATGTCAATCAGCATGGTAATCTCTTAGAAACCGGCACGTGTCCAATATTCCTCTGAGTGTCAATATAGGGAAGTGAACGTGCATGAGCCCAAGCTCAGAAATGCACATTGTTAGTGACAAATGTTGCTTTGAAAAGAGGAAAGGGGATTCACCACTCAAAAGATCTCATCAGTGGACAATCAACATGGACATTCATCAACAAGGTTCCATCCCAAAGGCCGAGAGTACAACACGAAGAGACAAAGCATCCATCAACCTTCTCCATGGTAAGTATCTTTACTCTGGAAACAGCATAACCATGATAGTTTAGGAAACCTCTTCGTCAGCATACCCTTGAGCACTTAGCTCAAGAACTGCAATTTTTGCACCATACTTCTTCCAATGCATTTTCCAAGTAAGCATGCGTAGGGCTACATTACAAGGCCGTGCACAAGGCACATACTTTTTTCAACCCAGGCACGAACACACTTACCCATTATTCATTATGGGTTATGAGTGGTTGGCATGACTGCTCTCAACATCATCTTTGGAAGAGCTAGCGGTTGGGAACAACATCCATACCTAGGAAGCAATTCGAAGCTAGTAGTTGCTCTAACTCGATCTTGACAACCTCTTTTGAGCAACTCGCTCACAACGACGCATTCATGCTGCAATTCATGAAAGAAGCACATACCAAGGGATGACGACTTGTAAAGGCTTGCAGTGACACATGAAGAACCGGACAACCAACACTATCAATTTGGAAGATAGATGGCTCTCGTTCATACAGAATGGCTACTACCCCTCAAAGCACTACATGGAACAACCACTACAACAAGGGTCTGTCAGGGACGACAGACTCGAGAGGGGGGGGAGTGTTGGAACTCAAAGTCAAGCACAAGCATGGAAGCACATCAGAAAGGTGGAAACACACAAGAAGAAGGAGCACGTAGGGAGCTCCATGAAGTAACTGTCAACTTTTCATAAGAATCCCCTACAAAAATAGTGATTTCCATCACTAAAATCATTGTAAATACCATTTTCTATTTTGGTAGCTCCATTTTGTGCAAGCCGAGGAGTCCTCGAGCTTGAGGAGCATTAGAAGTACCATCGTACCAAATTTCATAATTTTTAGACTCCATTTGAGCCCTCAAATAAGCCCTGGAACCTAATTTTTAACTAGGCCGGACACTAGGTCTGGACAGGGCCAAAACTAGTCAAAAAACTATAAAAAGAGCTAGAGAGCTCATTTTTGGGGTTGGCTTCTTGTAGATTTCAGTTTTGTAATAGATTTCTTTTTGTAATCAAAATCCTTCCATTGTTCCTCGCTTTGATCTTATCGTGTGCGCGTGTGTGTGTATGTGTGTGCATGTTTGTGTGCTTTCACTCACGCACTTGTGCCTTCACTTGCTCGTGGTCTTCATACCGGTCCTCACGTCTCCGCGGATTGACAAGTAAAGGAGGTGGTGCTTACGCTTGAGCTACACCTGTGTTTAATGAGCTCGCATCAATGGGTCATATGTTGATCCACCTGTCACAACAACTACCACAACAGATGACGGAGATTACTGATAATCTCAAACACGAATTACAACATAAAGTTGATGTTTTAGAAGCGGATATCATTCCGTTACAGGAAGAGGTAGATGCAGTGAAGGCAGAGAATCATAATCTGCACTTCCAGATTAAATAGTTACAGGCTCGCCTTACCGAACAGGAGATAGTAATCAATCAAAGAGATGCTGCCTTGGCCGAAGTCAGAATAAAAGATGATTTATTATGTGCTGCTGATGTAGAAATTCTTCAGTTACGGCAGTTAGTTCAGGATAAAGAGGATGCCCGCATAGCACTGGGAAATTTGTTAAAAGAAACTAGAGAACAATTGGATGAAGCAGTGCAAAAAGGACAGGAAATGTCAATTTTACTAAAGCAAACCAATACAGAGCTAGAGTTTGCAAATGCAACCCTGACAGAATCAAATTCTGCTCTTAAAACGCAGATGATGTTGGTCGCTCAGCTCCAGAAAGAGATTCCAGCAATTCAAAGAGAAAGAGATGCATATTACCGGACAATTCAATTTCAGAATCAAGAATTGGAGAGAAGAGAAAAGCAACTTGGAGCTCAAGCAGAACGCTTATCACGAATAGATCAACAGATTGCAGATATGAAAGTAAATCGTGATGCAGCTCTATCAAATGACTTTTATCTTCAGGTAGCTTTTCTGCAACCACAGGCAGAAATTTTGATGAACCAGGTAATTGCAACTAGTTCAGTTAGAACTGATGCTCAGTTAGTAGAACCCGAGATACTAAAACAGATGTTGGATTCGTTAAAGAAGAAAATTTCCCGAACATTTAAATTAGCTAGATCAATGTATTTACATGGTATAATAGATGAGCCATAAGATTTTGTATACCTGCGGGTTCAAGTCCACCGTGCATGCCAGTGTAAGCCGCCGGATTGGCAATTGTAATCTTTCCCTTTCATATTCTGCACGAACCGAAAGGTCGCTGCGTGAAGTTGTATCCATTTATAAATCAATGAAAAGATGCTTCCGTAACAGCCAGAAGGATCACCAGACTATCTGTCTGGGCGATACGTCTATGTAGTTCCATTGTATTATGTTTTGAGAATTATGAGTAGTACCGTGTTATTTCATTTTTGCTGATTACCTTCATTTGTGTTTAACGTTGTTCCATTAAGTACGACTTGTGAATCTGTATTATAGTAATGAATAGTTTTTAGCGCTGTGTGTTGAGGACGTAACAATCAAAGCGAATCGGTAAGGTTGTGGAAGAGTTAGTAATAGTCTAAGTACAGAAAGTGAAACTGTGAGAGAACGAACCAGAGTCTGGAGATAATTTGTGTTGACAGAGTTCTTTGAACACTCGTGTACTGTTTTGTGAATGAATTAATTGGGAAAATCAAGTATAGGGCCTCTGATTATTCAGACCCCTTCCACTCCCAAGAACCCGAAAAGAGCTTAAACGTGTTCTGACGGCAAACGCGCGTTTAACAGAGTCTACCTATTAACGTGCCACCAACTGAACGATGGTAGAGCTGCAACATCTCCAGCAAATACCCATACCGGACCCTCCCATAGGAATAACCGAGAGAGTCCATGCAAACTCTCACTAGTTCAATGTCATGCCAGGGCCCTTGGGAGAGGCAAAGTATATTTGGGAGTCCAAGTGTGCGTATGACAAGTCATGGGTGCGATTCCAATTCTTTTCCAAAGAGTTCGAGACTCTCTAGGACACACCAAAACTTCAAAACATATGGCAACATGCAGGGTTGGCAGAGTACTTTGAGGCACCCCTACCGAAACCTAACTTTATATGGTGCTACTATTTGGTATCAACATTAGAGGCTAATGAGGAAAAAGAAAAATCAAGAACATTCATTCTTCCTTCTTTATTGGGCAACAACGAGCTGAGAAGGTTTGAACTTACATTGGAATTGGTGAGCTCTGCTTTAAACATGCACGGCACGCATGTACCCTCGGAGAAGGATGCTTTAATACCCACTAACATGAAGAACCTAAAACTACAAAAGCTGAAAGATATGGCGGCACTCACACCAAAGGTGTCCATCCCTCTCTATATGTGCATGCAAAATTTTGCATTTACTGGTCAAGATCGATTCACTCAGCCCCACAAACGGATTTGGTTTGCTCTTTACTTAGCAGAGACAGGTGCACTATCAATTAAGCTTCTTGTATGGATTATGGAGCAGCTATGTGGAGCAAATAAAAGGTCATCTAGGAATCTAGTGGTGAATGGCTATTGTGCAATCACGTGCATCATCTACAAGTGCTTAGCATACAATGTACCCATTGAACGTGCTTTAACCTGGTCACAGCTACAAATGTTGAAAAGACACAAAACTGCCACACATCAATCCAAGCGCATGTGGGGTGCAATTCCTTGTGTCCTGACACGTGAAGTTTTGATGACTCCAGAAGTCTCGCCACAAAGGGATGCCACCATGCCTCCCTTTACTATTAGAATACCCAGATCTGGATCTGAAGGCACATCATAATCTGCCCCATCGGCTCCTCCCATCCCACCGATCCATCTGCAACCTCTTCTAGTGACTGTGGGATGGGGTTTGCAGAATCATAGAGCTACCTCACCCAACATGGCAATGGCTTTTCCACTTGGGTGTCAACAGGTTGGTGACTTTCAGACTCATCATCTGAAGATGATGCTTCCTTCTCTTATGTAGAAGGGATAGCTCTTGGGCCAGGTTCATAGTGGATTGCCCCTTCGCCTGATGATAAAGTGGAAGCTCTCTTTTCCTCCTCCACGGCGTGTGGCTGCTCCTCCTTAAACACCACATCACGACTCGCCATGATCTTCTTAGCCTCAGGGTCATAAAGCTTATAAGCCTTTTTATCCTCGTTGTACCCGAAGAAGATACATTTGATGCTTTTTGGTTGAAGCTTGTTTCTCTCCCTATCTGGAACATGTACATAACATTCACTTCCAAATACTTTGAAATGGGAAACAGAAGGTTTTTTACTAGTGTAGGCTTCTTGTGGAGTCTTTCCATCAAGTGCCTTGGTGTAGCTTCGATTCAAGTTGTAGACAACAGTGTTGACAACCTCTGCCCAAAATTGATTAGGCAAACCCTTTCCTTTCACCATGCACCTTGCCATCTCCATGATGGTTCGATTTCGACATTCTGAAACACCGTTCTGTTGAGGCCTATGTGCCACTGTGAGTTGATGCTTGATTCCCTTACTCTTGCAGAAATCTTCAAACTTTGTTGATGTGAACTCACCACCAGCGTCTGTCCTGAATTTCTTCATCTTCTACCCTGTTTCAGTTTCAACAAGCTGAAGCCATTCTTTAAACTAACCAAAAGCTTGAGCCTTATCACGAAGGAAGTACACCCACATCTTCCTGCTATAGTCATCGACAAGTAACATGAAGTAGGAAGATCCGCCCGAGGCCTGTGTAGGCATTTTTTCGCACAAGTCAGCATGCACCAACTCTAGAGGATAGCTTGCCCTATTCTTGCTTTCTTGTGGAAACGCCTTCCTCTGTTGCTTGCCCATCATGCAAGCTTCACATGGTTCCTTCATTTCTGCAATTGATGGTAGGTGTGCAACCATACCCCTGCGATGCATCTCCTTCAGTATAGGGTATCCAATGTGGCCGAATCTCTCATGCCATAGCTTACTTGCGCCCATGTTTGTAGTGGTTGTAAGAGCACACAACTCATACAGGTTGTTCCTCCTTATGCCAGTCCCAACAATGTTGTTGTTACCGTCCATAATCTTAGCTCCTGTCTTATTAAAGATACTTGATGACCTTGATCAGTTATAGAAGCTACTTAAAGTAGATTTCATTTTATTTGTGGAACATACAACACATTTGAAAGCTTTTTGATATCACCATTAGAGTTAATCAAAGAAATCGTACCTTCGCCCTCTGCAAGACATCTTGCATTGTTCCCTACCTTTATTGTGATGGGTTCCTTTAGAGACTGTAAGGAACTCTAAAGGTCTTTTCTACTTGTCATGTGATGAGATGCACCACTGTCCAACACCCATGAGTCATCTGTTCCTGAATCTTCAGCTGAGGAGCACACCTCCTCTATCGTAACAAATAACTCAAGCTCTATTTCTGTTGTGTTGGCAGACTCCTTTCCCTTGCCACCTTTTGAAGAGCCACTCTTCTCTTCTGCCTTCTTGATGCGATAGTCTTGGATTCTGTATCCTTTCTTCTTGCAGTGAAAACACTCTCCCTTGAACTTCTTTTTGTCGTTCTTCTTTTTGTCTCCATCTTTTGAAGAGTCTATTTTGCCTCCTTTGGCATTTGTTGTGAATGCAGCATCTCCTTTGCTACCACCACTCCTTGCCTTGAGCTCCAGCTCCTCCTCCATGAGTAAGGCATTGAATTCTTCAAAAGTTAGTGGTTGAGGTCTGATTTGGGTGTTAAGAGCAGTTACCAAACCATCAAACTTAGGTGGACACATTCGAAGACAACGTCGAGCTAGCTCCTCACTTGAATTTTGAACACTTGCTCCTGCCATTTGATCTCATAGATTCTTTATGCGAGTGATAAGCACCTCTGCAGTCTCCCCATCAACAAACTGTTCTGCTACAAGCTGATTCTCCAAGTTCTAAATCCGTGTCTGATTACGAGTTTCATATTGATTTCTCAATATGTTCCATGCTTCACATGCCTTTGTAATATGTTAAATGAGAGTCAGAACACTATCAAAAGTACTTGTAACAAGCGCACAGAGTGCATCTGCATTTCTACGTTTCCAAGCACGTAGAAGATCAGCATCAGGAGGAATCATTTGACCAGGATTATTTGGATCAGTTCTTTCTTGGGGCTCATGATCAGTCCCAAGAACAGTCTCCAAAAGTTCATATGAATCAAGAATAGAAGTGATTTTGAACTTCCATAGGATGGAGTTCGTACCATCAAGTTTACCTTCTGTGAAGGCTGGTGGCCGTATCCGCAACATTGGGATGATCGGCATCATTGCTGCTCTTGCTTGTGCGCCACCTACTCCTGTTGATGAACCACCTTGACTCCCAATCGTAGATGATGACGCGCTACTTGACATCTTCTCTCTTTTGTTGTTCAGACCTCTACAACCTCTGTGTTTCTGCTTTTGCGCCACTTAGAGCCTCTTGAGCTCTGATACCATGTAAGAAAATAACAGCATAGCGGAATAGACCTATAGATAAAGTTGAGAGAAAAACGCAGACAAAGATAGACGCAGACTGAGAGATAGAGAACTCAAATTCTCAGATTGTCGAGCGTAATGCAGTTACAATGATGGTGTTGTCCACCTGTGCACTCCCACTGTCGAGATTAGATGGTGATCTAGACAGACTCTAGATGAAGGGCTTACTAGGGTGCAAAAATGTTCAAGCTCTCATAATGGCTTCTCCTCATAATGGGGGCCTTACAACTTAGAGCACCATGGATCATTTGTGGTCACATGAGGGTGGAGTATTGAGCACATCTAACACAAGGCACCTCTTCCCAAAGATGAAGGAAATCCACAGAAGGCCACCATGTACATTGGGATGATGATCAGCAAAGAACTGCATCTTAGCAACCGGCACACCTAGAGGGAGAAGAAGAGGATGAAGAAGAAGCAGAAGATGAAGAAACCACTAGAGCCCCAGCATATAGAGCGATATTTTGAAGGTTGTATTAGATCATGGAGTGAGTGAGGGCACAACAATTGTTCAATGAACAGAATAGTAGAATGCTCATGGCGTAGCTCTTGGAAGAAGCTGGAGTTGACTTGGAATACAGCGAAGGTCTACTATTGATGGCAAAAACTTATGGTGTAGTGGAAACAGTCCAATTAGTGTTACAGGGGCCTCCCATTCAATATGATCCACGAAGATTCCAAACACAACCACATTCCGGTAAAAACATCGAGATTCCCATTACCACGGTGGAAGACCCTATCATCACATCTGCACCAATCGAGACAACCTCCCAAGCAGTAGTAACTTTCAGCCAAGAGCTCCCAGTAAACCATGATGAATCAATTGAGCCACTACCACCAACCCCCCCACCATCACCTCCTCGAACAGAAGCCGTGGAGATCACCTCGACTACTCACCCCACAGAGCAAGCCTTCATCTTCTGTAGTCCCACCTCCAGTTCCACCTTGTTTTCCTCCTTTGAAAACCCTCTATATAATACCACCACTGTCATGACAGAATCCTTCATAGAGCTTGCCATAGGACAACCAGCCCCCACGCCCTCGGTCATAGGCCATCATGACACTAGATCCATATTCTTTGGATTCCCTACCACCATGCCCCCTTTCATGGCCTTCCCACCTTGAGGTTCTCACTTCCCACCACCCATACCACCAATCCTTCAACCTGCCCATGATTTCCTTTCTAGAATGTTTCAATCCACTGCCCAACCCTCCTCATCGATCCCATTCACACCATCCACACCACACTTATTCACCACTATCACACACACACCACCTACCATTCTGATATATATGGTAGACACCACTCTCACCCCCACGGCCGAAAGCATGGACATTTCACCACCAACAGCGCCTCCCCCTCCCCCCACACTTCCACCATCCCCCGTCCCTCCTCCACCAATTTCACCTGCACACACATCTCTTGTAGACACAACATTTACACTTCCCATTCCCCAATTCCCTTCCCTTGCATCTTCCACTATACAAACCACACCTTCATCTATAGGTAATGCATTTGACACCATGTTGGCATGTATGTCACAATTAAGGACAGAATACAATCAGCTATAGTCACATAACCAAAGGTTACAAGAGCACTCGAAAGTGCTACAACAACACCTTGCTTGCTACACTAGAAGAGGACAATGCCAGTCTCCAAACTCAATTCCAAACATTGCAGGAGGCTCATAGCATGTTGGAGGCAAAGTTACAGAATGTCAATCAAGAATCTATCCAAGTGGTGGAAGGCCATCTACAAATACAACTAGAACGCAACTCAAAACTCCAGTGCAATATGGCACTATCAGACGACATCTTGCAGTGGCTCAAGAAGAAAATAGATGTCTACAACTACAAAACCAAGAGAACTTAGAGGCATCCATCGAAAGCACACCCAAAGCACCGATCAGTCCCTCAAAGTTCCAAGCAGTGACCCCGGAGAACATAAAGATAATCCTTGAAGACAATGCTACTCTGCTCGAGGCACATGACCAAATATGCAAAGAATTGGATCAACTGAAGCGGCAATGACACAAGGACATGACAGTTGTGCCCCAAGCCACCGCCTCAACCGCTTCACTTATCACTGACTCAGAGGCCCTACAAGATCTCCAAAAACAAATCACCAAATTGCAAGCACGTCTGCTACAGTATGAAAGACCACCATCCCCACCCGAGGCTCCCACAGATGAAGAGACAGTCTCCATTCATGTGGAACAAACATTTGAAGAGGACTATGAGCCACAACCCATCCCAAGGGGACGACAAACAGAAGAAGGTCAGGATACTTTCGAAGCGCCACAACCTCCATGGTTAAAACAGGTGGAAGAAATTGGGAGTTCTCATGAAGAGTGCATGGTGGTGCAAAATCAAGCCATGAGAGTCATAGAAGAAATATTATTACAATCCAGTTACTTCAAGAACTTGTCATCCAGATGTCTCATCATATCATCAGAACTCCAATACCGGCCTTACTATGTCATTCTGGCAGATTACAATGCAGAAATACAGAGAGTCACAGGAAAGATCCCTTCCTTTGCTACCCAGTTTCAACCCAAAGACCTTCCTCCAGAGGCGCAGAAAGGCAAGATCTATCAACCAACATGGCGGCAAAAACTTCTATAGACATACCCTGAAATGTTGCACACATGGAACCATCCGCCTCTACATCTAATTTACAATCCATGTTACGGCCCAGTTCCACAACAAAGATCATGGAAGGCATTCAACATTAAAGTGCAGAATAATGCACACTGCAAGGAATGGCTCAACTATCCATACATAGTGCCACCACAGGGTCAACCATCAATAGCTTACATGATGGCAACAATTCGGCACTGGATGCCTCGACTGAAGCCCATGCGAGATGTTGCATCCCAAATGATGCTTAAAATTTTAGATATGATGCAAATTGTGCTCAAAACTTTTAGAAATGCACAAGCACCATAGGTACGTCTACCGGGGTTAACCAATGGAAATTACAATTTGGTGTATGACATGAGTGATGGGAGAAGTATCTCAACCCCTATGCAACAACGAAGCGTGAATGACCTCCAAAGCTATCCTCCTTTGACCTCTACACACCAAAAACTCTCTTTCTTAGAGCTTATGCAGAGAACTCTAGTGACCTTTTGTAAACCTGCAGTAGACCAAGGGCTTTCCAACAAAACAAATTTCACTTCAAATGGATGCTTACACAAAGAGAAACAATGTCTACAACATGAGCTAGTTGAATGCTCACAACTGCTAGTCAAACAAAGACCTCAATTCACTCCAGCAAGCTTTTCTCAAAGAATATATGTAGAATGAATCTCAAAATTGACTCAACTTTAGAGCACTCTAATAGCTACCCAATGACACCAAAATCATACCAAATGAATAAATAGAGAAGGAGAATCAGCCCTTACAACAGAGAGCAAAATGTTTCCAATAGAGCCTACACACAGAGAGAGATATCAATCACACAACTTCACTAAAATGAATGTTTCTCCCAGACTACTCAGTGAATGCTCCAGAGAATTGTTGATCCTAAAATAGACTATAATAGATATCCAATGAAACAAAAATTACATCAAATGGATACAATATGAGGTAGAACCAATGCCAATAACTTAGGGGTAGAGAGTTGCAACATTGCCTGCACACACACATAGATATGCCTACTAAAAGAAAACAAACAAGCAAGCAAGGGGCTTTCTTATCACAACTCCAGCACTTAGTGCTCACTTTACATGAGCTAAAACTCCAAGAAGATGGCCTAAAAGAAGTCGGAATACATGCTCCTTTTATAGTGAGAAGTGTGCCCCTAAAATCTAGGAACTACCTTTCCAAATCAGCCCCCTAACTTGGAGGACTTAGTTGAGATGACTTGGGGAATGGTTGATGTTGGTGCATTTCAAGCTTCACACTTGGCTTGGAACTTTGAAAGATTAGCTTGGATAACTTTCATCAAGGCTTCACTTGAAGGAAAGGGCATAGGAACCCATACCTATGATTTATTATCTTTTACTTCCATTGTAAAAGTCTTAGTGACTTGACATTTATGAACACACACCTACTTGATTAGTCGTGGAAATTGGATGGTGCAAATGGAGAGAATATCTCCCTACTTTTAGAGGAGAGATTCTAGGGAGCCTTAGTTTGAATTTGAAATTTAAATGTATCTCCATCACTTATAAAAAGTCAATGTAAAAACTCGCGGGATAGATTGTGATCTTACGAGCTCCATTCTTCACTATCATTGAGTGTGTGAGTGCTACACTATTGCCTACACATCTCCAACTCATTAGGCTAAATTTATCAAGCCAATGAGATTGTATATTCATGTGAACTAATAGAAAGATTTACATCCACTATCTCTGGTTTTCTCTGAGTCATCATCTCCAAGTCTGTCAACTTCAACAGGTCATATCTCAGGATCTACTTATCCAAATCAAGTGATTCAAAGTACATTGGATTCAACTCAAAGTCTTCTACACGCCTACAAATTTTGAAGTCAGTTGATTCATCCATTTTTGAGAAATCGTTGTCGAACTGCTCTCTGGTATTTTTCTGCAGAGTTCCTAAAAAGTCGGGAGTGTCCCTAAGTTTGCTAAAGAGATTTCTCTGAGTATAGTGTATCATTTTATCTCATTCCACTTGCAAATGGTAGCTTACTAAGCTAATAGAATATCTCTAGAAGGAATTTTGCCAATTGTAAGTGTGCTGGTCATACTGAGTGAAAGACTGAGCAGGTGTCAATACCAAATTAGCAAGTTTTCTTGGATTCTTGAAGTCTCAAGTAGTCTGTTTTGATTTGATCATTACACATATCATTTACAAAGTACATATATGCTTTCTTGGTATCATTTGGAAGCTAAACATGTGTACTAAGCATATCTGAAGCAAAGGAGGGCTGGAGCAAAGCAGGTCTAGCAGCTTCAACTCAATCTCTTGAGTGCATCCAACCATCTCTCCCAACAGTTGAGTGACCTTTCTTGATGGAATCTCGTGGCTTTTGGCTTTCTTTGATTGCTCCACATGTCCATAAAAGGTTCCCCACAAATTTGTAGCTTGAAGCTTGACTTTTAACACTCCCCCTCAAGCTTCAATTCTTCATCCTCATCCAAGCTCCTTCATGTTGATTCATTGCTTGAATTTTGAAATCTTCATCCCATCCAAAGCCTTTGTAAGCATGTCGGCAACTTGTTCCTTGGTACCAATATGGTGTATTGAAGCTTCCTTGGATATCACCTTTTCCCTTATGAAGTGATAGTACACTTCAATATGCTTAGTTCTAGCATGATAGACAGGATTCGATGCTAGATGCATGCTACTCATATTGTCACAAAAAATTGGATATGTGTCAACCTGCAAATTAATCTCCATAAATAACTTCTTAATCCACATTAGCTCAAATGTGACTTGAGCCAAAGCTTTATACTCAGCCTCGGTGGAAGATAATGCCACTGTGGGTTGCTTCTTTGAAATCCATGAGATGATCTTGCTACCTAGCATGACTAGGTAACCACTTGTACTCCTTCTATCTTCCTTCGAATTGGCCCAATCAGCATCGGAATAAGCGTTGACCTGCATATCATCATCAAATGAGTAGAAAAATCCTTAATTTATAGTGGCCTTGAGATATCGTAACATTCTTCTTGCAGCTTGCAAGTGTGTACTCCTTGGACTATGCATAAATTGTGATAACACTCCAACTCCATATGCTATGTCGAGCCTAGTTATTGTGGCATAATTGAAAGAGCCTACAATAGATCGATACAAAGTTACATCCTCTAATGGTTCTCCATCAATGGAGCTTAGCTTTACATTAACTTCCATGGGATTTGAAATAGGCTTGCAATGTAGCATCGCAAACCTCTCAAGTAGGTCGAGAATATACTTCCTTTGTATGAGCATAATACCTTCTTCTTTGTATACAACTTCAATGCCAAGAAAATACCTAAGATCTCCAAGATCAGAGATCCTAAACTCCTTTCCAAGCTTTGCCTTGATCTCCTCAATGCCCTTTGTATCATTACCTGTAATGATAAGATCATCTACATACACACACATGTAGACTACAAGTTCTCCTCTTTGTTTGATGAAGAGAGATGGATCTGCCTTGCATTGATAGTAACCACATTTGATCAAATACTCCACCAATCTTTGGTTCCAAGCCCTTGGAGCTTGCTTTAGGCCATAAATTTCCTTCTTCAACCTACAAACATGATGTGGAAACTCTTCATGAACAAAACCTAGTGGTTGCTCCATGTATACCTCTTCTTCCAAGTCTCCATTGAGAAAGGCATTCTTGATATCCAATTGGAAGAGCTTCCATCCTTTGCTAGAAGCCATTGGAATGAGTGTCCTAATAGTGCTCATCTTTGCCATGGGGCTGAATGTCTCTTCAAATTCCACTCCATAGGTTTGTGCAAAACCCTTGGCCACCAATCATGCTTTGAACCTAGAAAAAGATCCATCTGAATTCCTCTTTACTTTATACACCCACTTATTACCTATTACCTTCATGTTCTCCTTCTTGGGCACTAGATTCCATGTTTGATTCTCCTCAAGTGCATCGATATCTTCTTGCATTGCCTCTTTCCATTCGGTGTACCTGCTTGCATCTTCATAGCAATCGGGCTCATGATCTTCTACTACTTTGTTCATATATGCATAATGAGTTTCCATGAATGAATCATACGTAAACCTTTGAGTTGGATACTTAACTCTAGAAGACTTCCTTTCTTCACCTTTTGGAGGAATAAACCTCCTTTGCCTTGGGTACTTGATCTCTTACTTTGACGTGGCTTCTTTCTCCATCATGTGTCCTTCATCATCTTCAACTTCATTCCCTTCTTCATCCAGCTCCACCAATGTTGCTTTGCCTTTGTTGATTGATTGTGCTTCATATCTTGATGAAGATCTCCCCCTCCATGGTGAGGTCATGCTTGAACTATCTTCATTGATGGAACACCTTGGGCCGCTTAGCTCTAGGTCGATTTGTTCTTCATCATGTACATGCTTTTCTTCTTCATATTCCTACATACAATCATACTTCTTACACCAAGGGAGTAGCTCATCAAATGCTACATCCCTTGATATCCTCAAGTCCTTTGTGTTTGGGTTAAAGCACCTATAACCTTTATGATCATTTGAATATCCTAGAAACACACACTTTTCTGCCTTTGGTTGTAGCTTGTGCCTCAATTCACTTGGCACATGTACATAACAAGTACATCCAAATATCTTCAAGTGGGAAAGATCAGGTTTCTTACCATAAAAGGCTTGATATGGTGTCAAGCCATGGATCCCTGAGGTAGGAGCCCCATTCATAAGATACACGGTAGTATTTGCTGCATCAATCCAAAACATGTTAGGTACATTCATCTCATTAAGCATTGCTCTAGCGATCTTGGCAATGTATCTATTCTTTCTCTCTGCTACTCCATTTTGTTGGGGTGTCTACCTGCATATTACTTGCCTCTTGGTGCCTTGATCCATTAAAAAATCAGAAAAATCATTGGAGAAATATTCTCCCCCTCCATCCGACCTTAGCTTCTTGATATATGTACATGTTTCCTTCTCTACCATTGCCTTAAATGCTTTGAAACATGTAAACACATCTGATTTGTTTTTTTATGAAATAAACCCAAACCATCCTTGTGCAATCATCTATAAATGTGACAAAGTACTTGTTACCTCCAATGGATTGCTCTTTGGTTGGCCCCCACACATCTGTATGTATCAACTCTAATGGATGTTGGCTTATGTAGCCACTCTTCTTGAATGGAAGTGTCGCTTGCTTCCCTAGTTGATAAGATTCACATAAATGCTTCAAACCTTGTCCTTGGAAGTTGGGAAGACCTTCAACCAGCTTCTTGATTTGCATTTCCTTCATTGATGTGGCCTATCTTCTTTGTATGTTGATGTGACCTATCCTCTTGTGCCACAAGTCCAACTCCGAAATCCTCTTGTTTCCATATGTGAAGTAGACATGTTGAGTGGAATGAGAATTGACCTCCAAAGTGAAGAGTCTCCCTTGCTTCTTTCCTCTTGCTATGACCTTGTATCCTTGCTTAGGGTTCTCCACAAAGCATCCACCTTTGTTGAACCTTACTTGATAGCCTCTTTCAACCATTTGCCCAACAGACACCAAGTTCTTTGTGATGGTAGGTACATGCAAGACATCCTTGAGACATCTTCCTTCCTCCTTGTCATCCAAAGCTACATCTCCAACATGGGAGATCTCGTGGGTTGTATCATCACCTGTTTCTACATGTCCTTTACCTTTGGGAGCATGTAAATTAATAAACCAAGAAGCATTGCAACTCATATGGTTGCTACATCCACTGTCAATATAGCAAGTGTTATCTACTTTGCTTGAATTCCCATTCATGTGCATCATCAAGAGATTGTCATTTTCTGAACTTCTAGAAGCATAATTACCTTGGCCTTTGTATGAAGAACCTTGATTGTAGCTCCTTTGGTTTCCTCCTTGGTAGCGATCTCTAGCATAGTGGCCAAACTTGCCACATATGTAACATCCTTTGCCATCTTGATTCGTGTTTTGTTGATGATGTCCTCCTCTTCCTCTTGAATCTCCTCTACCTCTTTGTGATGAGGTTCCTTGGTCATGTCCTTGATTGCTAGAGTAGCCTTGCCTTCCTCCAAACCTTCCTTTGCCCCTTCTTTGTCCTCGTCTTCCTTTGCCCCTTTGATTATCTACATAGAAAACTTGTGCATCCTTGCTTGTAGTTGAACTTCCACCTATGTTCATCTCTTCGGTGACCATGAGAGCAACCAATTGCTCAAAATCTTGAAGATTATCCCTTACATATACTGAAGTGGTAAAGGGTTTCCACTTCTCATCATCCCTCAAACCATTGAGAGTATAAGCCACAAGATCGTCATCGTCTACGTGGCTTCCAATGGATCCCAATGCATCTGACAACACCTTGACCTTAAGTATGTGGTCATTTATGCTACTCCCTGAGCTCTTCCTAAGGTTGTTGAGTTCATTCTTGAGTTGGATCTTCCTTGCTTTGGTGCTTGTTGAATAAAGCCTCTCAAGTGTCTCCCATACCTTCATGCTTGAATCCAAGTCTTGGATATGGCCGATCATGTTATTGCTAATGTGTTGGGAAAGGATAAAGATAACCCTCTTGTCTCTTTCATTCCATTCCCTAAAGGCCTTTCTCTGGTCATTGGTTGGATTTTCATCCAACCTAGGTCTTGGCTCACTTCCACTAATCAATCCCCAAAGGCCCTTGCCCATAAGGTAGTTGGAGACCCTAAATCTCCATGGTTGGTAGTTCCCCTTGTCTAACTTTTCAATTTCAGTGTTGACCTCTCCCATATCTAGTCTTTGCTACTTGATCTAGCCCTTGGCTAAAGCTCCAATGTGTGTAAAATGCAAATGAGGCTCTGAAGTTACCTCAATCCAAATCTTTCCTTAGATTGACACCTTCTACTCTTAAAAATTTAAGTAGAATAGCCCCCCCCTTGATGTGAGCTACCTCCAAGAAGCTTTTGTTGATGCAAATCTTCAACCACCAACTCCAAGAGGTCTTCTTGCTTGTATGTGATGCCTCCAAGATGCCAAAATTCTCTGATACCACTGATGGGAGAAGTATCTCAACCCCTATGCAACGATGAAGCATGAATGACCTCCACAGCTATCCTTCTTTGACCTCTGCACACCAAAATGCTCTTTCTCAGAGCTTATGCAGAGAACTCTAGTGACCTTTTGTAAACCTCTAGTAGACACCAAGGGCTTTCCAACAAAATAAATTTCACTTCAAATGGATGCTTACATAAAGAGAAACAATGTCTAAAACATGAGCTAGTTGAATGCTCACAACTGCTAGTCAAACAGAGACCTCACTTCACTCCAGCAAGCTTTTCTCAAAGATTATATATAGAATGAATCTCCAAATTGGATCAACTTTAGAGAACTCTAATAGCTACCCAATGACACTAAAACCATAGCAAATGGATAAATAGAGAAGGAGAACCAGCCCTTACAACAGAGAGCAAAATATTTCCAACAGAGCCTACACACAGAGAGAGATATCAATCACACAACTTATCTAAAATGAATGTTGCTCCCAGAATACTCGGAGAATGCTCTAGAGAATTGGTGAGCATAAAATAGACTCTAATAGCTATCCAATGAGACACTAATTACATCAAATAGATACAATATGAGGGAGAACCAATGCTAACAACTCAGGGGTAGAGAGTTGCAACATTGCCTGTACACACACATAGATATGCCTACTAAAAGAAAACAAACAAGCAAGCAAGGGGCTTGCTTATCACAACTCCAGCACTTAGTGCTCACTTTACATGAGCTAAAACTCCAAGAAGATGGCCTAAAATAAGTCGGGATACATGCTCCTTTTATAGTGAGAAGTGTGCCCATAAAATCTAGGAACTACCTTTCCAAATCAGCCTCCTAACTTGGAGGACTTAGTTGAGATGACTTGGGGAGCGATTGAGTGACTTTTCTTGATGGAATCTTGTGGATTTTGGCTTTGTTTGATTGCTCCACATGTCCATAAAAGATTCCCCATGAATTTTTAGCTTGAAGCTTGACTTTTAACAATGAGCGCCACCCCCAGCATTCGTGTGGCTTACGCTTGGCATGCATGCATCAAGTACCTCCTCGCATGTTATAAACAGACATTCGAAGACATGTTCAGATCATGTTTCTAGGAATATCACTCAGAGGTGTTCGGACCTAAGCCCACACACCTGCTTCATCTCTTTGCATGTGAACAATCCATGTACTACGAGTACTACACGACACTGCAACGAGATGTCCCAGGTGCAATAATTTGGGATGCATTGCAAGCAGATCTTGCAAGAGGATTACGGATAGGAGAACACGAGCTGGCCACCAACGTTCTCCAATACTATATTGACCACCCTACAGAATAGAGGTCTCTCAGGGGCGACAGACGCTATGGAGGGGGGAGTGTTGGCATACAAGCTAAAAGAAGAGCATACCAGCACAAAGGAGCAGTCACGCACGATCCGGTAACAAGGCCTAATCATTTTTTTCCATGAACTATTTCCAAGTCAAGTGATTTTCATCACTACACAAATATTGTAAATTCCGTTTTTGGTAGAATAGACTCCATTTTGTTCAAGCCCAGGAGTCCTCGAGCTTGAGGAGTATTAGAATTAGCTACACACCAATTTTTGTAATTTTTAGATTCTGTTTGAGCCCTCAAATAAGCTCTAGAACCTAATTTTTAACTAGGCCAGACACTAGGTCTGGACAGGGCCAAAGCTAGTCAAAAAACTATAAAAAGAGCTAGAGAGCTCATTTTTGGGGTTAGATGGTTAGTGATTTGAGCTTATGTAAGAGACTTTTTGATGAATGCAAAGAACTTCATTGTTCCTCTCTTTGTTCTTGCCTTGTGTGCATGTGTGTGTGTATGTGTGTGCATGTGTGTGTGCTTCTCACTCACGCACTTGTGCCTTCACTTGCTCATAGTCTTCATACTAGTCCTCACGTCTCCACGGATTGACATTTATGAGGTGGATCTCCTCATGTTGGTACTTGCCATTGTGTTAGAGTGACCGCCTCCCTTCACTCCTCTGAAGCCATTCACTCTAGCCCATTGCCAAGAGTGCCCATACTCTCCTCATGGAGTCTCCATGCTCATAGAGCACCATTTGTAAGTTCTTTTCTATTTACTTAATTCATCATGTTTTCATATATTTCATTTCATCCTCCATAGCTTCTTTATTTTGTGATTAATATTAGATTAGGAGCTTCTTCTTTCATTTCAAAACTACATACATGCTTGGAGGAGGCTCTACACACATGCTTGGAGGAGGATTTTGAAGAACATTATGATAAATTATGAATTGGTAACATGTATTTTTTTCCATTATTTTCAACTAGAATTGTATGAATTCTTATTATGAATCAAGTTCCAGTGTTTGTGTACCTCTTTTCTTTAAATTTATAGCACACTTATATTTTCTATTCTCTTTTATCATGATGAATTGTACAAGTTAATTAATTAATTTCCATGATCTCATCTACCTATCTCTTAGTATCTATATTTGAATTCTACCTCTTAATTTGCTCAAAGCACCCTACATGTGTCGTCATTGGAACACTCGTAGTTTGCATGTTCCACCCAACTGAGCCCTTTCATGACAAGTGAACTCGATGTGAACTTGTTCCATGGCATTTGACAAATTAGGAGGTACAATATCAAGCTCAATTCAGGTACCAGTGATTCAAGTTCTTCATTTTTTCTTGAACACGTTACACTAACACATGATGACATAAGTACATTAATTACACATTAGAAAGTAATGCTAAGATCTCAATTTGAAGATATAGTCAAGAAAATCAAAGTTCAATCAAGCCTTGAATATCAATTCAAAATGGAAGACTTCTTTAGAACAATGATGAGTGAAAGTCAAAGTCAAAAGATAGTTGAAGTGATACTTAAAGAAAAGGGTAAATTCACAGGAGTTAACGTGACTGAATACCTAGATGTTTATGAGGATCTAGAACTTGATAGCTTAGCATATGATAAATTGATTTCATATTTGAAGTGATTGGCAACTAGATCTCTCGTTGCTACAATTGAAACCCATGAAAACTTAGCTTGGGAGGAGTTTAGGAAGCAAATTCATAAATATTTCCACCTTGAAGACTTTAGTCAACATAGTAGAGAAGGGTTTATGAAGTGGATAAGTTCGCTCAAACCTCAGACATCCATTACACAACTCCATAGTGAACTTATGAAAGATTTTCTCAACTCTCAAAAATGGATAGGACTTCTCTCACACCTGATATTGCTATCAATTTTCTCAAAATTTTGAGTCCAGATGTGAGAGTAGAAGTTGAGAGAAGACTTGAAGATCCAAGGAAGAGATATGGTTTAACTGATAACTTGGCTATTGTAAGGATGGTAGTTGAAGTTGTTGCTCTTATGAGACAAATATAATCTATGCTTTATGAGCAAACACCTTTTTCCCCATTTAGTATGCCACATGAACCTAGGGCTATTTATACCACTACAAAATTTTATGCTTTATACCACTACAAAAGTTAATATAACTTCATCTAGATTGCCTACAAAATTTTAACTCGAAGTCCTTTCTAAAATTGGAAGTATGGCAAAAGAAGTCTCATCCCTTCAAAACATGCTATATTCTCTTAGTACTCAAAGACAATCAAACCTATCTCCAACATCCTTTGAGCCAGATGTACCCCAAACTACTCAACCACCAATTCCTCACCCAACTTCCAAAGGACTTACAATCCTAATAATATGCAAAACCATAATGTTAGGAGGTGTTTGGTGTGATTCCACTAACCATCTTACATAATTATGTGAGGCTTTGAAAGAAGCTAAAGAGAAAAAAGCTTGTTATCAACATTGATAAAAAAATATGTGACTATAGATCATGCTTACCTTTAGTTGTTTATTGGGGAAAAAGGGGGTATGAAGAAGTTATATGAGAACCTTTTGAATCTAGGAGCCTCTGCTATAAAGCTAGAAAGCTTAAATATGAGTAACAAGAATCGAACCAATGTTATAAGAAAAGGATCCATTCATTTGACTATAGGTGATCCACCCATACAACTACATAGAGGATTGAATCAACCTATAAGATGCTTTTGGTGTGATCAATTTGGCCATATGTTTTGGAATTGCAATGCATATGAGAATGCTTGTAGACTTAAATTGGTCGCTACATTTGAAAGAAAAAATTGTGATTACCATGCCCATTTACCTTTGCACTTGAACTAGGAAGAGGTGGAATCAAATAATATTTTGATCAAAAAAAATCTAAGCCAAGATCATTTGAAAAATTTAGAAGACAAATGGAGACCAAAGAGATATGATGATAAGAAATCTTTTGAACAAGAAACTATGATATCAATTGAAAATCAAGTTAAACTTTTTGAAGAAACGAGAAGTGAACAAATCAAGTTGGATAAACAAAAAGTTGAAAACTTTTAGCAAGAAACATTGGAGGAGGATAATTGAAAAGTCAATACAATTGAAAAAGAAACATGACAAATATTATGACGTAAAGATTCTAGAGAAAGAACTTTTTTTTTTATCAAGAGAAAGTGAAAAATTTGAATGCTCAATTGAGCCATGATATCAACATACAAGAGACTAGTCAAAGTAAACACGAGGATATCAAAGAAATTGATAAGGATGCAAGTGAAGATAATGAGAAAAATGTTGAAGAAAAGAAAAAACAATGGGTTGAAGATGTTATTAAACAAACTGAACAAAATACAAAAAATTCATCAAAAGATTCAAAACCTTTATCTATGCAGAAAAGAAAAATTTGAAGATGATCCATGATGAATAGGTACTAAAGATGAACCATGAAGAGATCCATAGATAGAATATAATGAGAGAAATTGTAATGAGGATGAATTGTAAAGATTGTTTTTTGATACTAACTTTGATGTTTTCTATGAGATAGGAACATGCTTCTTTGATGATAATGATGGTTGAGATTATCGAGAGTCTTTGTTTTTTCAAAATTATCTTTGATGATAATGATGGTTGAGATTATCGAGAGTCTTTGAGTGATTTGAGAGATTTGTTTGATTGAGGAGGGAGAATTGAGTGTTGAGTTTAATGCATTTTAGTCTTCTTTTCCTAATCTCCATTATTTGAACCATATTGGTTGTATTTTGCATTTAGAGTATGCATAAACCAATGTATATACACATATGTTTATTTATTTATCTTGCTAAATCTACTTGCACTTGTAAAAAAAGGGGGGGGGCATCCAATTTAAAAATGGACATCAAAAATTTTGAAGTATCTCATCATCAACATCCTCTTATCCCTTATGCACCATAATTGATTGAAATTGCACATAGAGTATGCATGGTAGGGTCTCACTACATGACCTTGCATCGAGGCATGTATTGAGATTTACCTATGCACATGGAGTGATTGTAAGGATTAATGTATATGCACATCGATATGTATGTGAGTGAGCACACAAGCTTCACCATCAAATGCCTTTTACGCTTATTTTTGCACCATATTTTTTTACCCATGCATTTTCAAAGTATGCAATTGATAGGGCTACATTATACAGCCTTGCATAGGCACAATATGTATCTTCCCATGCACTTGGCAGATGATTTCAAAATTCAATGTTCCCATGAAATGGCAATTTATCTTTGAAGCACAAAGGTGATTTTCAAGTTTGGCCCATCAAGGACAATGTGCAGGTTTAGTAGGGGTGAATGTCAAAGAGATCCTCTCTCCATATTTTAAAAATAAAAAATAACATTTATCATCAATGGACTACGAGCAATATTTGTTTTAAAGATGATCATTATTTAAGAATTATTCATGATGTCTCTATCCTTCCAAGTAGTACTTGGATGACAAGAGTCGACTTGTGAAAATAATATTGAACTTGTATAGTGAGCAAATTGACTATTGAAAAGATATTGAAGACTTGAAGAATAGATTATCTTGTGGATATTGATAGAGATGAAGAGCATCGAACTAAAGACTTGAGACTAGTACCACAAATAAAGTCAACCATGGTTAAAATAAAAGATACGAATGATCAAAATTTGGTCAAATATGAGAAAAAATATTATTCCATGATTGGAAAGTACTCATCAAGAGCTTTCCAACACTTTATTACACTCTACCATTTGGTTCCAAAATGACCCTCAATAGGTCCAACACTTCTCAAATTATAGTATAATATGATATCTTTGTAAGATTCTTCATAAGAAAAGCTCGTGGGTGCAATGGATAGGTGAAAAGCTTCTAAACATAGTCGATTGAGTTCAAATCCTCTAACCATAGTGCGAGAAGAATATTTTTCCAAAATCACTTTTTTATTCTAGATTTTCTACAGCATAGCTTTTCATGAATCTTGATGCAATTGCGAGTAGCTTTTCTCTTCGCTGAACATTGATTGCTTTTAGAAATGCTTTTCAGTAGGAGCACTCAAAGCTATATAAGAAGGCCATGGACTTATTCTTTGGCATCAATTCAAGAGATCATCGTATCTTCTCAAGATCTTGTCAAGGAGCTCTAGCGTTGGAGATTTGGAGGATTTGGAGTGCTAGTTCTACATTACTTGATGAAGGGTGGCTATCTCTCATCTTGGTGGTGACTCTTCTCTCATGCTTAGAGGAGGCTCTCCACACATTTTGGGGAGGATGCTCTATGCACATACTTGGAGGAGATGGAGATTTGGAGGAGTTGAAGGACATGGAGGTTCAACTTTATGAAGAGGAGGCTATCTCTACATCTTGGTGGTGATGCTTCTCACATGCTTGGAGGAGGCTCTACACACATGCTTGGAGGAGTCTCTACATACATGCTTGGAGGAGGCTCTACACACATGCTTGGAAGAAGATTTTGAAGAACATTATGAATCAACATTATGATCAATTATGAATCGGTAACATGTATTTTTGCCCATTATTTTCAATTAGAATTGTATGAATCATGATAATGAATCAAGTTCCAATGTTCCTCTACCTCTTTTCTTCCAATTTCTACCACACTTATATTTTTTGTTCTCTTTTATCATGATGAATTCTACAGGTTATTTAATTATTTTCCATGATCCCATCTACCTATCTCTAAGTATCTATATTTGAACTCTAGCTCCTAAGTTGCCTAAAGCACCCTGCGTGCGCCATCACTGGAACGCCAGTAGTTGGTCGGATCCACCCAATTGAGCCCCTTCGTGACACCATTATAGATATGACTGCCCGAGAGCCAGTGAATTGGGCATTGTTTTACTTCCATCGCATTCACAAGGAATGTCAGACAGTGGTCAAACAGTTATCCAAAGGTGAATTTTTGTGAAAAAGATTGCCACATGTGTTTTCCCTCCTCCTTTTTTATTTACCTTCTATTGTTCCCGCATCCATCGTTCCCACTCTCCTTCTAATTTTGGTTGCATCTTCCCACAGGGATTCTATTGAGGAGGAAGACATAGATTCGGTCCTAATGTGTTTTCCCCAGAAGCATCTTCATGTTGTTGTCGCCATTTCCATAGCTTCCAGTTCATCTTTTGACCCTACTAATATTGGTATCATCATTTCAACCAAGGAGGCACCCATGGTCACAGAGGCCCAGGAAGTCCGTTCCCAATCTGCTACGGAAGGTGCTACATGAATCATTGATGATGGTGATCAAGAGGCACAGCTAGACACCACTGTTCTTCCTGTCATTCTAGACAGTTCCCTCTTGCAAAAGGTAATCTGCTCATTGTTACATCAAATTATTGATTGCTTGATGGATCAACCAATCCCGGAGAAAGCGATAGAAGTTTTTATGGTTGTCGACGTGAAGGATATATTCGCAACCACAAAACTTTTACCTCTCCTCCACCCTCTCAGTCCAACGGTGCCCTCTGGTCCAATTCTCTCATCAGAAGTTGATTCTATGGATGAGTAGCATAATATGTAGAAAGAATTTGAACATAAATTAGAAATTGCAGAAGCAAACCTCGCTCCTCTTCAGGAGGGACTTATCAAATTCAGAGCACAAGAAGCATGGCTACAGCAATAGGTGCAAGACAAAGATCAAGAACTAGACGCACTGCTTAAAGAATTAGCTCTGAAGAATGCAGCTTTAGACAAAATTGATGCAGTTTTGGAAGAAAGGACAAAAAGAACTACTACATTGGAGAAAGCCAGTACAAAGATCACTGCCAAACTTGTTCAGTGGGAAACTGAGCTGGAAGCTACCAAGGAAGAATTATTTCAAAAAGCGCAAAAATTGACTGTAGAAATTGGAGTCACTATTCAGTTGAAGAAGGAATCAGAGGTAATGCAAAAAGAATAGCAAGCCTACTTCAAGATGACCGAACTTCAAGCACAGAAACTACATCTACTAGAAAACTTGCTAAGTAACCAGAATGAGAAGTTGAAGAAGATTGAAGCAGAGGTGGATGATAGTAGAATCCAGTGCCATGCTACCTTAAAAAATGATTTTTAGTTATAGGAATCTTTTTTGGTAGAACAGAGTAAGTCAATAATTAATCAGGCAGTTGTAGCGAGTTCCTCAAGCCCTGATGCACAATTGCTAGACACAGAGCATGTATAGACACTTTTAAAGGCATTAGAGAAAAAGATAAAGCATAGTTTTGAAGAAGCTAGAACCCTGTACATTCAAGGCTTAGTAGACAATGACTCCTTCGCTCAGGGTTCAAGTCCACCATGCATACCAGTGTTAGCTCCGCAGTGTGTTTTCCCAACGGGGGATCATTACTGCCAAATTAACATGCTTTTTCTGACTCAAACTCAGCTGGTTTCTATGACACACGTGTCCAATAGTGGTTTTTGCTTCATGATTAGTAGTTCATGCATATCTCGGTTGAGCAAGAAGCAACCTACTATGGAAACTTCTAGTTGTGAGGTTGAGTATAGGTAAGCTTTCACATAGAATGTTGAGTGTGTGTGGCTTGGATGCTTTTGGCTTATTTGGGTGTTGGTCGGTCTTCTATCACCATCATCTTCACTAATGCTCAAAGTGCATTGGCAATTGCAAGGATCCCTATCTTCCATGCTTGCACAAATCGCATTGAGGTGCACTATCATTATATCATGGAGAGGCTCTCTACTCAAGAGATGAGTTTGTCTTATGTTCCCATGTAGGATAATGTTGCAGACCTTTTCATAAAGGCTCTACCTAGGGAGAAGTTTGAAGCTTTTTGCAAAGCCTTTTTTTTTGGATTGATCTCTTTCCACATAGCTTGGCACTTCTTTATATATTAATTCCAACTCCTTGTTCACCGCATCACTCCCAAGGGGAATTTGTTGATATATTTCAATAGTGGTGTGTGTGAACACCCTTAGAACCATCACAGCACTCTTTTCCCTCTTTAGGAGGTTTTTTTCCTTCCTTGTATGTATGCATTTAACCATAACGGGTTACTTATCTTTATACTTTCACTTGATAATACATTCAGTGTTGTGTAGTGCTCCAAGCTTCTTCTCCTTCCTTGTGTTATTTGTGTGCTTCCATAGACCTCAAACTCCAACAGATAGACTACACTAGTTTGAATCATCCAATTGATAGTACAACTCGATGAAATAAATTTCTTGATCCAAAGCTATGAAAGATTCTTAAGCAATTGTGAAAAGGAAAGATTAACCTAGTCCTAGTTGAAGCATTAGTGATTCATATAAAAGAGAAAGGTCATGAATAGAAGCTTAGTGGGTTGACACACCGATGTTTGATAACATACTAGTGGTTGAATGATGATGGTTTAGCTTCACTTCAAAAATCTTTTCAAGAATCCAATATCATTCTCTTAGAGGTAGATAAACCGCTTTGGAGTCTTGTTTGGAATAGATCTTTGCAAAGTTAAAAATCTTAGTCACATAGAGTTCCACTCATATCAATTTAAGTATCTAGGAATTTTGGATTAACTATAGAGAGTTTTGAAGGTCAAGGTTAGCCAGTTGGAATAGATAATTGAATTAAACATTATAGATAGATGTTATGTCAAAAAAGCATTAAATCTTAAAAGATACTAAGTCTCAATTGAATTCTCCATTTGATTTTGCATCAAGCAAAGTATTGATCATAAAACTACAATGGATTAAAAGAAGGATTTCATAGTTCTCTATAAGAGTTTAAAACACTCTTAAAGAGAAAAGAGTTAGACTAGTTTAAATAAAGGTTTACCAAAGGTGGATAGAAAATTTTACTCAACATACTACCTAGGATTTTCAAGCCCATTTGGACAAAGCATTCCTCCAATAGTAAATTAAGTCCATGTTGTTTGGAAGTAGACCATCATATAAACATCTAATTTAGATGTTTGGGGCAACTATAATTTTGTTTCATTTTTCCAAATTGAATTCAAGTGAAAGAGAAGTTTTTAAAGTCTTAAAGTCAATAAATCATATGTCAATTCATAGACCCATGTACTACAAATGTCTAGATATGGACCAACATTGCAATTTGGCTAGGGATATCTTGAATCCACCCATTTCACTTGTTTATGCCCAGATAAGACCTAGTGAAAACAATATATTAGGGAGGGATGTTTTCCAATCCACCCTTGTTATTCATTCCATACATTGCACTCAGTTTGGCTTATCAAGTGCATATTCAAATTATGTTTTGAATCGTTTGCTCAAAGATCAGACAATAGATTCCCCTTTATTCACTTTAAATCAAAGGTGAATCCCACCATAGAGATGAATATATGTTCTTCTACACTACATGAGACTTGAGGAGTATATCTATATCTTTCTATAATTAGATCTATCTTTTAGGAAGAAGACCTTTTCCACGGGGAAAAGAATGCCCTAAAGTGAGTTCATGACATAAGAGTCCGATTGGGTTAGATAGATATGAAATCCAACATTATTTGATTCTTTCATAGGGCAAAGAACTTAATACTATACTTAAATATATATTCTATAGCAAACACCCGAGTCTACTGTAGACATACACTACTCATGAGAAGATGGGTCATAAGTGCAAAGAGTAGTAAATACCCATTCTTCACTCTACACAAGATTAGCAGACTCTGCTTTAGGTGTAGAGGCCTATGTAACAACCATTAAAGCCTCTTTTCTCTCTGCCTCTTTTGCAACTACTTTTGGACAACTCTTTATGACATGATCATTTCCTTTACAATAGTTGCAAAAATGTTTATGCTTTTCTATTTTCTTCTCATTCTTGTCTTCCTTCTTTGACTATCTGCACAAAATGAACTATCTGGCAAGACTTCACCAACAAAGATCAACTGCTCCTTCAAATATTTCATCTTTGTAAAAAATTATACATGGAATCTCCCTCATTCATGTGCTCATGCTCCAAATGTTTCCGGAGTTAAGCAACACAAGCCTTATTTCTTGTATGGTATAAGGTTCTAGGTGTATCCCAAGCATCCTTTGCTATCTTGCACGAGAAAATGTGAGTGATAATCACACGTTTGATAGAAATGGCTATCAATGCATATGCTTGAGCATCTCTGCAATTCCAAGAAATTTGCTCTACAGTAGGTGCATCAAGAACCGCATCACAAATAGGAATGTGAAGATCATCATCTTCAATGCCATCTGCATCATCTTCAATAACTATATTTGCAAGTGTAGTACAGAATTTCTCAATACCTTGCACAATATTCCACAGCCCGTTTGCTACCAATACATGATGCATCATATATGCCCATAATGGGTAATTAGTACCCTCCAAATTTTCCTCAATATCCAACATAAACAATACATCATTACTTTCAGCCATGGCCACTAATCAAAATACCTTGATGTAGAAAAATGACAATATCTCAAAAAGTTGATCAGAACCACCCTGTCAAGCTCGGCTAAACCTATAGTAGACTTCACAAAGCTTGTACTGGCGAATCAAAACCTATATATATGTGTCACTCTAGCACAATGGTGAGTACCAACGTGAGGAGATACACCTCATAAATGTCAATCCGTGGAGACGTGAGGACCGGTATGAAGACCGTGAGCAAGTGATGGCACAAGTGCGTGAGTGAAAGCACACGAGCATGCACACACATACACACACACGCGCACAAGGTAAGAGCAAAGAGTGGAACAATGGAAAGCTTCGATTACCAACGAGTTCTCTTACTAAACTGAAATCTACAACAAGCCAACCTCTAAAATGAGCTCTCCAGCCCTTTTTATAGTTTTTGAGTGGTTTTGGCCCTGTCCAGACCTAGTGTCCGGCCTAGTTAAAAAATAGGTTCCAGGGCTTATTTGGGGGCTCAAACGGAGTCTAAAAATCATGAAAATTGGTAGGATGGTAGATCTAATACTCCTCAAGCTCGAGGACTCCTCGGCTTGAACAAAATGGAGTTACAAAAATGAAAAATGGTATTTACAATGGTTTTTAGTGATAAAAATCACTATTTTTGTAGGGATTTCTTTTGAAAATTTGACATGTGCTTCTTGGAGCTCCCTACTTGCTCCTTCTTCTTGTGTGTCCACTTCCTTGCTGCGCTTCCATGCTTTGTCCTTGACCTTAAGCTTCAACACTCCCCCCCCTCTTGAGTCTGTCGTCCCTGACAGACCCTTGTTGTAGTGGTCGTTCCATGTAGTACGTTGAGAGGTAGTGTCCTTTGCGTCCAATAGGGGCGATCCCTCTGCCCAATGTATCCTGGTCGTTTGTCTGGTTCTTCACTTTGCCACTGTTATCTCTTGCAGTTTGTAGTCCCTTTGTACGTACTTCTGCCTTGTATTCCATCTGGGTGGTGCATTTGTGAGTTTTCCAAAACTGCTAGCTGCTCAAAGGATGTGGTCAATGTTGATTGTGAGCAACTCTCGGTGGTGGATGGCTCCCTCGTCTTGTAGTGGTCACCGTGATGTCCTCTGATTCTTCCAAAGATGGCTTTCATAGTTTTCGTGCCAAGTACTTGTAACCCATAATGGATGATGGTTAAGTGCATTAGTGCATGGGTTGAACAAATTATGTGCCTTGTGCATGGCCTTGTAATGTGGCCCTACGTATGCGTACTTGGATAATGCATGGCAAGAAGTATGGTGCAAGAGATTGGGTCTTGAGCTAAGTGCTCAAGGGTAGGCTGACGAAGAGGTTTCCTAATCTATCATGGTTATAGTGTTGTTGAAACATACACGTCGTACCATGGTGACGGGTCCGTTGATCTTCATCTCTTCGTGTTGTGGTTCCCTCATGATGTTTGACCGTCGGCTTGTCCTTTTTGTTGAGGGATGTCCTTGCTGGAAGTTCGCTGATGAGCACTTTCACGCACATAGTCTCTTTTTTTTTTTTTTTTTTTTTTTTTTTTTTTTGGAACAATGGCATCAACAAGAAGAAAGAGGTTAGTATCAATAACATATTTTTCATGTGAAAATTGTGTCTCATGTGCCTGGGATTTCTCAATTGTGTCTATGCACGGCCATGTAAGGTGGCCCTATATTGATGCATACTTTGGAAATGCATGACCTGAATGGTGCAAACGACTTGGTTATGCCAAAGGCACATGGTTGCTACTGGTCGAGGCTTTTGATGTTACTTGTATACTTGATGAATTCTTTGTTTGGAGGTGTCGATTGGATCTCGAAATGATGTAATCCTCCTAATGGGAACCCATTTCAGAATAGTATTTGGCCCTGTAGAGATCACCTCAGGCCAGTTCTTCTTTGGATGCTGTCCAAACTTTGGTGTCCAGTGTGGTTGGCCCCTTGGTTCTGTGGATGTTGCTTGTGCTTTTGGCTTCCAAACCCATATCCTGGGTGAGTGCCTGCTTTTTTTTGTAGAAGGGTTGAGTTTATCTTCTTTTGGTTTTTGTGCTCTGTCCTTACCCTTGGCTTTCCTTGGCTTCTTTGTTGAGGCCTTTTGCATGGTGGGGAGCATAGGCCTTTGTACGTGTAAGAGCTTCTTGGGTACCCACATCTGTAATCGCCCTTGTTGAGCTGTAGCTAATTTTTTAGGCACCCAAATTTGTACCTGATTGTGGTCGGCCTTCATTGATAGCTTCGGTACCCAAATTTGATGGATTCTTCGTGCTTGACCCTGTCGTAGGTGCTTGGTTCTTCTTTTTTCATGGTCGATCTGGTTGGGTGGGAATCTTTGAGGTAACATCGATGGTTGCACTTCTTTCTTTACCCAGATCTGCTTCATGCCCAACACTTCCTTCTTCTTGAGGGCTCGTTGTCTATTTGATAGACTGGCTGTCTTGCACTGTCTTGATTGCTTCTGAGGTTGAGCTCCTGTGGATGCTTTGCTCTTTAAAAAACAAGAAGAAGGTTCATCTTGCCTTTGCGATTGTCCTCCCATGATTGCGTCTGTTTGGAGCATAGAGCTTTTGACATCTACAACATCTTGTTCAAGAAGATTAGCCTTAGAGGAACAAAGAGAGTGTGTGGTGTCAGTTTCAGTGGGCATGTGATTCTCCAATTCTAATGTAATGCATTGATTATATACCCACACTTGAAGAAGTTGACTTCTTAGGTTCAAGTTGACAGCATGGTCGTAAATCCAATCTTGACCCAAGACAAGTGGTTCTGTGAGGTCCTCATCATGACACACTAGCATTTTGACTTTTATTGGAACATCTTGAAGGTAGATGGGAAGTTCCACCTCGTCCAAACAGGGTGTTTCCACGCCTCCTAATCCTATGAGATAGGCTTCTATGGGCTTGATGTCCAATTGCAGGTCTTGGCAGTATGAAAATCGAACTGCACTAGTTGCTGCTCCTGAGTCAACCAATGCTCTCACAGTCTTTACACTCTTTCCTTGTCCTACCTCTATAGTCACAAAGGGTCGACGATCAATTATTTGAGAAGTAGTCATGCCCGATTTTTGGCACATGTCCATGTGATATTTTGGAGCTTTTGTGTTGACATCTAGGCCTAGCCGCCGTAACTTATTTCTTCTGATGCGCTCTCTAGCCTCTGCTTGTGCTTCTTCTCTAACCCTTAACTCCTCGTCTTTTCGCTTCTTAGCAGTGTTGAGTCTCGTGAGTATTTCCTCTGTAAGAGGTTCTTGATATAACTTGACTCGGCATCCACTAATATAGTTTGGTAGGACATCACCTTCTAAAGTGGCCAATTGAACTGCACCGCTAGTGGAGAGTCTATTAATGATCATGGGTCCATATCCTCGTTTCTCCAATTTGCGAGCATGTTGCTTTAGCGTATAAACCAGCACTAGATCTCCTTCCTTCAATCCTTTATCCTTTACATGGGCATCAAAGTATGCCTTTTGCCTTTTCTTTGCAGCATAAATGCCTGCTGCTGCCCGTAGCCTCGTCTCACCTAAGCGTTCTAGATCAAAAATCCTGGAAGACAACTCATGTCCATTCCACTCATGCTCTTGTGCTACTTTCAAGGCTGGGATTAAGAAGTCCAATGGTAGCACGGCATTCTGTCCAAAGACCATCTGAAATGGGGTAGCATTGAGTACTGTTTTGTAGGCAACTCGGTATGCCCAAACAGCATGATGAAGTTGTTTGTCCCAATCAGAGCGTTTATTATTCACCAGTTTTGTTAATACGTTACATAGGATCTTATTCGTGCTCTCGGCCTGTCCGTTGGCTTGTGGGTGATAAGGGGCAGACTTCTTGTGTATGACCATGAATTCTTGAAGGAGATGTTCAATGACCTCATTCACGAAGTGCGTACCTCTATCACTAACCAACTCTATTGGTAACCCATATCTAGTGAACACATTTTCGAATAAGAACTTAGCCGTCGTTTGAGCATCATTCTTTGTCGTGGCTTTTACTTCCACCCACTTTGTAAGGTAATCTGTGGCTACAATAATGTATTCTGCATGGGAGTTTCTAGCTGGGGGGTTAATAGGACCAACAAAGTCTATGCCCCACTTCGAGAATGCGCGTCCTCCCATCATTGGCCTTAAAGGCATCTCGTCTTTTCTTATCGGATATTGGGCACGTTGGCATGTGTCACATTTCTTCACATAAGTATGTGCATCCATATGAAGAGTGGGCCACCAAAGTCCTGAGAATAAAATGGTCTTAATTACTCTGTCAGGCCCAAAGTGTCCACCTGCAGCACCGTTGTGTGCAGTTTCTAAGACTTTCAAATAGTCTGATTCATGAACGCACAGTCTTAGGTAACCATCCTTGCCTCTTCGATATAGGTTGTCTCCTACTAAGGCATAGTCTTGAGCTTCTTGCTCCATGCTTCGTTTTCTTGCAAGACTAGCCTGATGGGGTAATGTTCCCGATCTCATGAACGCAACCAATGGAGCACTCCAATCTGGGGTTAATGACACGTGATAAAGAGTGGCATGCTCCACTGGGGGTCTCTTCTGGCACACTGGACAATTCTGGATCCACTCTTGTATTTCTTTGTCCATGCTAGGCCAATACACTCCTAAATGTTTTAAATTCTGCAATGTTCGTTGTTTAGAGTAATGATTTCCTAGCAATCCCTCATGGGCTTGTTGCATCCAACTAGTATGTTCGTCGTCCTCAACACAACAAGCTAATACGCCCTCGGTATCTTGCTTGTACATACTTCCGGCCAATATTTGATACTTTTGTGATTTTACAATTTCTTCTTTGCTTGTTTTCACATTTTTATTTGCAGGTCCGAAGGTTAGGACTGGCACCAACTTATTTGCCCATTTAGGAACAACTTCTAAATTGAACAGATAAGCATCGGGCAATTCATCAGACACTCCTTGCGGTGGCTCTCCTGAAGTTATACGAGAAAGATGGTCTGCCCTAAGATGGGTTCTACCTTTCCTGACAACAACTTCAAAGTCGTATTCCATTAGTAAGAGGAACCATCTTACTAAACGGCCTGTATTGCAAGGTTTATTGACCAAATATAGTAAAGCTTGATGATCAGTGAAAAACTTGAACTTATTGGCCAATAGATAGTGTCTAAACTTCTTCACGGCATATACCATACCTAAGCCTTCTCTCTCTGTTGTGGTATAATTTCGTTCAGCTGCATTTAATTGCCTACTAGCATACGCTATCGGCAAATCTAGGTTTCCTTCACCTGTGGGTTGTGCTAGCACACATCCTATTGCATGATTGGAGGCATCTACATGGACATGAAAGGGTTTGCTCCAATCCGGAGTAGTCAATATTGGTGCTGTGCACAAACGTCTTTTCAGTTCGTTGAAGGAATTCTCGCATTCCTCGTTCCACTCAAAATTTGTTAACAACCCATAAAGAGGTTTAGCTATGATGGCATACATGTGGATAAACCTACGGTAATATCCACAATGGACCATAAAGGCTTGTACCTCTTTAACATTCCTTGGTCTTGGCAGCTCTGCTATCGCTCTTACTTTGTCCTCATCTGTTGAAATTCCATTCTTAGAAACAATGTGACCTAAGATCTTACCTTGTCGTACCATGAACACACACTTCTCTGGGTTCAGACACACTCGATAATCTCTACACTTGTTGAAGATTTGTCTGAGCTCAGGGATGTGGTAATTTCTCTGTTGGGAATGCGCACATAAATCGTCCACATATACTTCCAAGCTCTTCCGCAAGAACTCCTTGAAGACATGACACATGAGCCTTTGGAATGTTGCAGGTGCATTGGTGAGCCCAAATGGCATCACACGAAATGCAAAAATTCCCCATTCTGTGGCAAAGGCCGTTTTGTGTTGATCTTCGGGGGCAATGGCTACTTGGTTGTAACCTGAAAATCCATCAAGGAAGCTATAAACTTCCTTGCCTGCAACACGCTCCAAAAGATGTTCGGTGATTGGAAGTGGATAACTATCTCTGATCGTTGCGGCATTAACTTTTTTAAGGTTAATGCACACTCGCAATTTCCCATTCTTCTTGGGCACCACCACAATGGGGGACACCCATTCAGTGTGCTCAATCTCATAGATGAATCCAGCTTCAATCAGCCTGTCAATTTCCTCCTTTATTTTGGCTGCATAATTGTCATTATATGTGTAGGGCTTTTGTTTGGTGGGCTTGGCATCAGCGGTCATCGGGATCGTATGAGAGCAAATCTTTGGATCTACTCCTTTCAAGTCTCTATAGTGCCAAGCGAACACATCCCTATATTCCCTTAATAGAGCTACAAGCTCTGCTTCTTCTTTTGCACTTAGGTCATCTCCTATGTACGTACATCGTTCTTCGTTCCCTTCAATGGTCACTACAATTTTTTTGGTCTTTTCTTTATTGTCATATGCTTCTCCTATAATGGCCTCTCTCTTAGGCATTCGTACCAAAATTTTTCGGTCTTCCACTTCATATTTCTTGAAATTTTCTGGTACTTCAAACAACGATTCTTCTTCTTCTTGTTTTACTGCTTTTCTTTTCTTTTTCTTTTGACCTCCTTCACTTCCTTCCTTTGAGTTTATCGTTTTAATACTTGTGAGGGGTTCTTCTTCTTTTTGGGTTAGCACTCCTATGTCTTCTAAGTAGTGTTCCTCTGAGTCAAAGTAAGTATCCATCACAATGGATTCTAGATCATCGTCATTCTCTTCTTCTTCTATGAACTCACTAGGATCACACTCTTCCAACAGGGGCTGACACATGAACACTGAAATATCATAACCCTCCTCATCACAATGAGGTGTCCATTGTTCTTCATTGACTGCTATGTCCATGGTAGCTAAGATTTCTGCCCAACCATGAGGCTCAAATTCCTCATCTAGAAATATCATCGGTGTATAGGCTGGGTCTTTTATTGGTCTATCTCCTGGGGGAGTTCCTTCTTCTCTCGCTTTTAGGCGCTTTTCCTCTTCCTCTGCGACCTTGCACATCCACAAGTGAGTATCTTCATGCAGCCAGGATGGATTAGGTGAACTTCCAGAATGCACGGAGATAGAATCTTCTTTCGCTTTGTGGATAGGATTCCACTGTAGGGGTGGTACATCTCTGAAGGTGTAATCCTTCAAATTGACCTTGGTTGTGACCCCAAGTGCTGTAAGTACAAGGAGTTGGTTCCCCAATCCTGTACTATTTGCAATTGTCGTAGGAAGGGTCTTCCTAGTATCATCTCGTAGACATTATTTTTCTCAAAGTCACATATAGCAAATGTATGTTCAAACTCTACACCACAAGTGGTTAGAGTTATCCCTTCAAGCAATCCTAGAGGTCTTTCAAAATGACCATCTGCCATTTGAAGCTTCATTCTAGTTGGTCTTAATGTGGGTTTGCCCCATCGCTTCCACAAGGAGGTGGTCGCAATAGCAACACCAGCACCTGAATCTACGATTGCTTTGGTTGTGTAACCTTGATAGGTGATTGGAAGATAAGTATTACCTTCTTCACCCTCGCTCATATCTCCTATCTTGTCGAGAGGTATCTCTGGAACTTTTTGCTTAGAGCCTACTTTTGGTATATTGGATTCAAGTTCTGGAACCTGATCCTTCGCATGATTCCATAGCTCCGGTTTTGCCTTGAGCAGCTCCTCTACAGTGAGATGACATTGAACCTTAGTGTTCTTCACAACATCAATGTTTCTTGGAATCACCGAGTCTTCATTTCTTACCAATATTGTGGGAGCTCTGATCTGGAGAGATTCAGATTCCCATGGGCCTGTGTAATGAGGCAACTCTTGTAAAGAATTAGATTCAAAATCTAATCTTTCATCTTCTTGTTGCTCAGCTTGGTCTCCATAGATAGACGGAATGTCTTGGGGAAATTGATCCTGAAGATCATCAATCTCAGGAATAGGAGGGGAATTACCCTTCTCCTTGGCCCATTTCTCTTCCTGTATTTCCCGCAAGAACTCTTGAGAGTACTGTTGAATTGAAGGAGGCATTCCAGCATCCGCGGAATTAGGAACATAAGCTCCCATTGGTGGTGAGCTTCCTCTTTCAATAGTTGGTTGAGCCTGTGGTGGTAAAGAAATTTGTGGTTTATTTACCAACTGCTCTAATCTTTCTAGTAAGCCTTGGAAGTGCAAATCCGGTTTGACAGAGTTTGTCTGATTGAACTTTTGACTAGTCTCAAGTATAGCTTGAGCTTGTTCTACCATTTTCATGCACATTTTCATCCGTTCAATCTCTAAATCTGCTCTAGGGTAACTCTTGTCTAGGTTTGCAGCTGTTGGCCCTTCTTGAAGACGAGCCTGGTAGGCCTTGAACATCATGTCCAAACCTTCTGGGGTTGGATCTGCAAGAACAGACCCTGGTTGTGGATTATTTACAATGGGTGTTGGGGTGGAATGAGGTGGAGTGGATGGAGCTTCGGCATGCAAGGGGCTTTGAGACGCGATGTCTTCTATTTTTGTTTTGGTATCCCTTAGGCTTTCTTCTAGCTCGGATAGCTTTTTGTTCCACTTGCGATTAGCCTTCTCTCTTGTATCCTTCCATGTTCTTGGTTTCCTCTTACTAGGTTCTCCTGCCTCACTTGACTCTGACTGCTCAGATGGTTTTGCTTGTTGTGCAGCCTGTGCCCTAGTAACTGCCTGTACAGGAGCCACATTATTGCTACTTGAACTTGATTCTGCCACTAAGCCTACCACATTGATGGGTGTAACCTTGGGTACACTAGAGGGATTCCTGGGACACTCTCTAGGAAGATGTTCCTTGCCGCACTCAGGACAAAAGCCTTGTATTGTGATGTTTTTTCCTAGTCCCAGAGCTGATTGGAGGGGACATTCACGAATGAAATGATCACCCTGACATCTAAAGCATGGTCCTCTAGGGGCTTGTGGTCTTATTTGTCTCAATTGGGGCCTAGGAATTGGATTCGTATACATGACATTGGAGTATTCTGGCTCCCAATTTTGTTCCATAGGTGGTGCCTCATATTGACAGTGAGAAATCTCACTTTGCTCAGGTGACTCTATATAATAAGCATGTGGACTATCTTCATGGAAGTAGTTTGAACCATGAGCATGAGAATCATTTTCTGAGACCAATGGGGTTAGTGGCACCAATGCTCTATTAGGGTTCTCCTCTGCCATCGTATATTTAACTGGGATCACATTGGCAGGAGCTGGCGGTTGGTTTTCTAGGACAGGTTGTGGCCTATATGGTGCCTGATATTGCTGCTGGTATTGAGGTTGATATTGTTGTGGCCTATAATATGGCTGTTGGTACTGATTCTGATACCTACCCTATTGGTAAGGTTGCTGATAATTTTGTTTAACAGCCTGCCTATTATAGGGACAATCTTGGGCCGTATGATTTGTGTATTTTCTCTCAATGGTGCAATATAGAGCATTAGGGTTTCCTTGGAGTTGAGTCATCATTGTGCAGACATTAGCCAGGTGATCTCCCCCACACGTATAACATCGCTTCACTGAGGTGACCCTTGGCATTTGTCTATTTTGGACTCCTAGCTTTTTGGCCACTTGCTCAGCTATCTCATCTATCTCAGTGGAGGCTCTAGAGGTATGACTTGTAGAACTATCAGAGTCCTTATAGAGTGTGGATAGTCCTAACTCCTCACCCAAGTTGTCTTCTATGTCAATGCACATCCGTATACACTCTTCTATGGATCTAGGCTCTTTCAAGTATACATATGACCTTAATTTGGTGCTCAATAGGCCATCTAAAAACAGTGCCACCTGTTTGGCTGATGTGGGTAATTCTGGTACAGGGCATCTTTCCAAGTACTGTCTAAACCTTCTTCCTGCAAGTCGCACTGTTTCTTGGGGTGTCTGCTTGAAGCTGTGGATCAAGGATGATGTGTTATGCCTGATACCACTCTTGGAAAATTCTACAATGAATTCTTCTAGCAGCTGACCTATCTCTCTATAGTTGCGACTGTTTAGAGGTTGAAACCAAGCTAAGGCAGTACCCTTAAGAGTCAAACCAAATGCCTCGAACTGGGTGAATAAGTCTTCAACCTGTTCAGCTCTTAGCACTTGTTTGAACTCCGCCACATGATCATAAGGATCTCCAAATCCATCAAAGTAGTTCTTCATTGTCTTAACCACTTGAGAGGGTCTAAGGGTTCTTGAGTGTTCTCGTGGTCTAGGCAATGGGAAATCATGATCATCTCTTTGATGTCTATGAACTCTATGTCTCTCCCTTTCATGTCTTTCCGTTCCATATCCTGATCTGTCTCTGCCTATAGTATCTGCAAAGCTTACCTCTGGTCTCTCTCTAGTTCTTTCTCTCTGGGTTTCATGAGTCTTGGATGATCCGGCTCCTTGGAGGCCCTGGGAAACATTAGATCTTGGTGGAGGGAAAATTGATTCACCTTGCCAAGTGTAAGCATGTCTGTCATGATCTGATACCAAGAATAATTTCTGAGATGTGTGATCTAGGTAGACAGCTTTCCCTGGTGTCTCTGGGTCCTTGAATTCGTAGATGGTGACTACTGGGCTGGGTTGATCTGGCCTAAATCTCCAAAAGGCTTCCTCCGTTTCTCTATTCACGAATAGTTCTATGTTTTTATTATCTTGAGGAATCCATTCTGGAGTGAGCACTCTGGTTAAGACTGACTTACCTCTAGGGGTCTTGGGTTCTCCTCCTAGGTCTCCTTTCTCTACGTCTCCTATCTCATTCTCAGGAATGACATTTCCAAACTCATCTGTCCTATCTGGTAAGTTGGTAACCACATACATGGTTCCTTCCTTATCAATGTAAGCACCCTCTTCAAACTTGACCACTGGGTGTTCAAGTCCACAGAGTTGGTCAGGATTTTTGAGTTGAACCACTGATCGCCTTAGACCATCCTCGTAGATGCGAGCACCTAATTGGTTGGTCCTGATGTACTCCAATTGGGTCTTATAGGGACCTTCTGGTGTCTGCAAACAGGCAATGCCTGAGCTATGTGTGGGTCTTTCCATGCTAAAAGACATTTCCGAGTCACTGGTTTCTGAACTTCGTGTGTAAGGATAACCACTAAGCTGTTGAGCCCAAGACTTGGATGTATGGTTGACGCTAGCCTCAGATGACCTAATGCTTTGTCTATCCTTGCCTAAGTGTCTGCCAGATCTCAGGTTCATAAGCCTTGGCTTCTAGTCCCAATGTTCTCTTATATTGCTCAAAATCCTTTGGAACACCTTGATTTTCTAGTTTCCCTGAGGGTCAACTTCAAAATACCCTATCTAATAATCCTGGTATTAATATTAACATAACCAGTCGATGTTTTTGTTGTATTCCCCACGAGCTTTCCAACAAAACCAAAATCACAGCAAACGGATTCCGTGTGAGAAAGTTATGCCAGTTCAGGGTTCTGGGGTTTAAAACAGGGAAACTGGATCTCTCTGGGATCTCAGAACAGGCGATACGACACCAGATTCTCCACGATACGATACCTCTTTCTTACACGATACCACTTTAGACGACACGATACCACCGGGATTACTGAGATCGCGATACCCACATCACGATACGATACCAGGGGTTTGCCACGATACGACACCAAAAATGGTATCGCGATACACTTCCTGGTAAGGAAACGATACGACACCACTAGTCTTGGCGATACGATACTATTTCAAGTGTCGCGATACTACCCTTGGGAAAGTGGGCGATACGATACTGCTAGGTAAGGTAAGATCGCGATACCAACTTCAGGGCACGATACCAGAATGGTATCGCGTTACCAAAATAAGTACCCGACGATACGATACTGCACAATCAACGATACGATACCACTTGGTCAACGATACGATACTGTGACCGTCGCGATACGATACCAAGACTGGCACGATACGATACCACCGGGGCGACCGCGATCGCGACACCAACACTTGACGATACGATACCAGAATGGTATCGCGATACCTCAAGTGGGCAGGCACGATGCGATATCTCGACAAGTATCGCGATACACGGGAGTTCTGGTATCGCGATACCAAATCTCAACCGGACACGATACTTGGAGATTTTCACACCCAAATTAAAAAATTTTTGCAGGTTTGTGTACCTTGTGTCCTCCTTGTCCCTCCTATCAGCCTGTGGATGCAAAGTCACCCTCCAAAATCACAATATGATGCTCGCGATACCAGGCGCAGGTCGCTTCAGCCCGCGCGATACTGAATTGAATTTTTGGAGTTTTGAGAGGTTTTCCAAGTGATTTTCTTCAGCGCTTTTGGTTCTCAGCTCCTCCTAAGCTTGTTTCTCACAGCCACGAGTAAAAAACGAGTGAATGTAGTGACGAAAATGGAAAGAATCAGAGAATATGAAGAGGGAAGAAGATGATGATGAAGATGAAGATGAAGAAGGAGAAAAACTCAGAAACTGAACTGAAAAATGGCGATTTTTTTACCTTCCAACGTCGCTACTCTACGTCTTACCGTCACACGCTCGTCCTCCAAGCTCTCTCCCCGGCAACGGCGCCAAATTTGGTGTCACTCTAGCACAATGGTGAGTACCAACGTGAGGAGATACACCTCATAAATGTCAATCCGTGGAGACGTGAGGACCGGTATGAAGACCGTGAGCAAGTGATGGCACAAGTGCGTGAGTGAAAGCACACGAGCATGCACACACATACACACACACGCGCACAAGGTAAGAGCAAAGAGTGGAACAATGGAAAGCTTCGATTACCAACTAGTTCTCTTACTAAACTGAAATCTACAACAAGCCAACCTCTAAAATGAGCTCTCCAGCCCTTTTTATAGTTTTTGAGTGGTTTTGGCCCTGTCCAGACCTAGTGTCCGGCCTAGTTAAAAAATAGGTTCCAGGGCTTATTTGGGGGCTCAAACGGAGTCTAAAAATCATGAAAATTGGTAGGATGGTAGATCTAATACTCCTCAAGCTCGAGGACTCCTCGGCTTGAACAAAATGGAGTTACAAAAATGAAAAATGGTATTTACAATGGTTTTTAGTGATAAAAATCACTATTTTTGTAGGGATTTCTTTTGAAAATTTGACATGTGCTTCTTGGAGCTCCCTACTTGCTCCTTCTTCTTGTGTGTCCACTTCCTTGCTGCGCTTCCATGCTTTGTCCTTGACCTTAAGCTTCAACAATATGTTTGGCACAAAAGGAAGAATTTCTTGCACACGTGCTACGATAGTGCATTCAGAGGTTGAAATGAGCTCATATCAAAATTTTGACACCAGACAACGAACTTATTTTGAACTTGCAATCGCTTTGAGTATGCTCACCAATTTTCATGCGATTATGAGACTATGCCTAGAGGGGTGTGGATGATCCCCTAGATGAAGCAGTGACTTGCTCTGATACCAATTGTTGGAGTTTGATGTCTATGGAAGCACACAAACAGCATAAGGAAGAAGAAGAAGCTTAGAGCACAACACAACATTGAATAGTATAACCAAGAAAAATGCACAAGAATAAGTCACCCATTAGGTTTATAGGCATATATGCAAGTCAGGGAGAGAAACTCTTAAAGAGGTAAAAAAGTGCCCCAACAGTCCCAAGTTCGTTCACATACATCACTACAAAAATATATCAACAATTAAATACATACGCATGTAAAACACTGTCTAGAAAGACAATATTAATGTCCAACTCATGTACATTCCAACCATGATGAGCTGCAAATGCACAGATGCTATGATGTTTGTCATTCGACATGTGGGGGGAATGATCTCATGAAATTCAGTTCCCTTCTCTTGAGCATAAAATTTAGAATCAAGTTTAACCTTTTACCTATCAACTATTCTAGCAATCTCATGTTTGAGCTTATATATCCATATACCACAATTGATCTTTTCTCGAGGAGGCAAATCACATAAGACCAAGTATTATTCTTCATAATAGCATCATATTTTGATTGCATACTAGCCATCCATTTTTCTAAATTTTGTGCTTCATCAAAGAACATGCCTATTCTTATCACAAAGACTAGAGGAAGCCATGCATAATAGTTTTATGCAAAAGGAGCTCTATGAGGGCCTGAACAAGTATGACATGACAAAGGTGCATCTATTTTTCTATCTCTCAATGTATGCACTAGCCATTTAGGCATAGTTTGTCTCTTCTATTATAGCTCTCTCATCAATGAGTGCATCATTTAAATCTACATAAAAATTGAATGATCTACTCATCATTCAAAACTTGTAAAGGTTGAGAAATTACCAAAAGGAGTAGCATTTGATTGTCCACCTATAGAAAGAGGATGCAAAGTGTCATACACATCCTTTAGGTTGATTGATGTCCCCTTGGTACATGAATGTAAAGGTTGAATTGCATCTTTCACAAAAACCACATAAGGAGTAATGAGAATGTGTTTAGTCTATGGATTGCCTTCAGTTGCTCTTGTATCAAATTTTTTGCTTCCTTGACATCTCGATGTGTTTTGAGGCTTTGATGAGTTAAAGATGAGAGTGGCTACTGAAAAAACTTGAATCCAATCTTCAATACTAGAAGGGCGTGCATGCAAATGTTGCACACAAAGTTATTGTGGTAAGTATGTTTTTTATTCTTTCCATAATGTACATCTCCTGTTTGAGGCTCAATGGCAATGAGTTGGAAAAGTTGGAAAGAGTGTGCATAAAGGTTTTGTGGATGGGGCCCAATAGGAGGGGGTGTCTAAAATCAAGTGAGACATCTATGCTAGCCCCAAGGAAGAGGGTGGCTTGAGAATCCTTGATGTTTCGGTCTTGGAGGAAAATCTTACTTTTAATTGTATGATTAAAGCTTGGATCAATGATAGAGAGTTTCTTCAAAAGTTATCTTTGAGAATCACCCATGTTTGTTGCTTTTTGGTACCCTTAGATGTCATAACCTCAATCATTTTCTCCCCCATGCTTGTGATCCTCAACGTAGGTGGATTGTATTCCTCTGTCTAGAAGGCTTGGAACATGACGAAGCCTTAACGCTTTACTAGTAGTGACCAGAAGTGAGGGACTAGTATCAATCAAAATGATTCCATCTAGAAGCCCATTACTTGCATTTGCAAAGTCAAGAAGGAGAACCTCCAAAGAGCCAAGAAAATATGGTCCAATGGCTTTCACCAATTGAAGCACCTTAGGAGCCAAACTGGAAGAGATTGAATTAAGTTCAAAAACATTGACCTTGGTCTCAAAGTGATTATGATTATTGGTGCCTATTAAGGTACAGAATTAGGGCTTGGAGGGCCGGAGTATCACCTCCATCTTGGCTTAGAAGATCATTATCCTAAGGGGCTTAAGTGGAGCATGAAACTTAAAGACATTCAAAGATTCAAGAGAATCCTCGACGTTAACCCAAATCTAAACAATAAATGGTGCAAAAGATTGTCTTGGCTCATATGGAAATTAAATTTTGAAGAGCTTTGGCACCCACTTGTAGAGCAAAACAAAGTGACCTTCTTTGGTAAATCGTGCAGTGTGGGATCACGACCAATGCTAGAGCCTCCTAGATATGTGGAGCCCCTTCGTGGTGTAAAAGATGTCATAAAAGAGGAGAATTCATTGGGCACCACTTCCCCTCATGTCCAAAGCATGCCTAAATCTAGAGAGCGTATGAGATATCATCATGTTGGAACAATTGATCAACTAGAAATAAGCTCTCTTGGGCAAGGGAATTGACTATTGTATGGCCCTATGGAATATGATAAGATGCAGATGTGAAGAACTAGAGAATTAGGACCACCAATTTTTAGAGAGATGACTCTCTATCCAACCTTATGCATCTATATATGTAGCTCCCTTGATTAATGGTGACCTCTAGATTAAGTGGAGTCACATATGCATGTTTAATCTCCACTAGTTTTTACACCCTCCACTTGAGTCTACTAGTGGTAGATGAACTTTCCACTTGAGTGAAGCCTCTCTGAACTCAAGTTAACTCATGTTAACTTGAATGGATGCTTCTAGAAGGCTCTAGAGCTCCTTGGGAAAAGCTCTCTCCTTGCTCCCAATCATAGTTGAACCCAAGACTTCCTCTTCCCGTCCTTGAGACTTAATCACTATGATAAGTGGATTAATTGTTTTAGAGAGCACATTTTGGTAGTGGGGCAACCAAACATATTACCTTGCAATGTAGTTTCTTCAGTTCACTTGAGCATGTCCCTACATGGAATATTGTCACATGCACCAACAACTCCTCTTATCTTGTAATGGGAGTTGGTAAGATCATTCTGACTACTACCAATGGTGGTTCTTTCACATTGTAAGATGCTTTCTATGTACCAAGGATCAAGAAAAAATTGTTGTCAGTGTCAGCATTTGCTAAGAATGGCTTGGCTGTCAAATTTGTTGATGATAGATGTACATTTCATGATCTCTCAAGTGGTGATGTTATTATTAATTTTGGCATTTTATGTCGTGGATTGTATAAGATTATGGACTATACAAAATCTGTGAATGATTCAGCATGTGGAGTTCAAGATTTTCATGCTATCTCAAATGCAAAGCTTTCGCATGCACACCTTGGTCATCTGAATTTTGCTAGTTTCCTACATCTCCAAAGATCAAAAATGGTGTCCTCTCTGCCCAAATTTCAGGCGCCTTGTAAACATGTGTTTGTCGGCTATATTTTGCACAAAATGCAACATTCTTCCTTCCCTAAACATTGTTGAGTTCGAGCAACTCATAAATTGTAGCTTGTTCATAGTGATGTTTGTGATCCTATGTAGAAACCTTTTGGGAACTACCTTTACTTCGTGACTTTTATTGATGATTTTTCTAGGCATGCATGGGTGTATCCATTTGAAAGAAAATTCTGTAAGTGTTTATGTGGTTCAAGTAGTTTCTCATTATGGTTGAAAATCTATCAGCATGTAAATTGGACACCCCCCCCATTCTGATCGAGGAGGCGAATATGTCTTCTTATTTTAATTCATTTCTAGTTGAGCTTGGGATAAAACATCAATGTATATTACCATATACACCTCAAAAAAATGGATTTGCAAAATTTAACAAGATTTCTCTCATGGAGATGGCAATGTATATGGTCAAAAGTTAGACTTTACGACATGACTTCTAGCTTTAGGCTCTTATGTGTACAGCATATGTACTTAACAAGAATCCCACCAAAGCATTATAATATATCACTCCATATGAGGCTTGGCATGGTCACAAACCATCTTTTTCTAATTTGTGCGCTTTTTGTTCTCTTGCATATGCATTAGTGCATGAACAACAATGCACGAAATTGGATGATAAAGCAGTTAAATGTATTTTTGTTGGGTACAATCTGAAAGAAAAGGCTATTGTCTATATCATCCACATACTAAATGCATTTTGGCTAGCTGTGATGTTTTTTTTGTGGAAGATGTGATTCATTGTTGGAGTTAGACATCTGTAGAAGCACGTGAACAGCACGAGAAAGAAGAAGAAGCTTGGAGCACAACACACAGTACTGAATGTATTACCACTAGAATGTACAAAGATAAGTAGCCGACAATAGGCACATATACAAGTCGGGGGAAAAAAACCTCCTAAAGAGGGGAAAAAGTGTCCCAATAGTCCTAGAGTGTTCACACACGTCACTACCTAAATATATCAACAAATCCCCCCTAGAAGTGATGCGCTAAAAATGGAGTTGGCACTCATGTATAAGGAAGTGCCAAGCTAAGTGGAATCAATCCGCAAAAGGAAGTAAGCCCAAATCTTTGCAGAAATCTTCAAACTTTTCCCTAGGCAGAGCCTTTGTAAAAAGCCCTACAATGTTCTCTTGTGTGGGCACATATGCCAAGTTGATCCCCCCACTAGAGAACCTCTCCTTGACATAACGATAATGCACCTCAATTTGCTTAGTGCGTGCATGGAACACAGGGTTCCTCGCAACTGCCAATGCGCTCTCATTGTCAGTGAAGATGGTGGTGGCAAAAGCCTAACCAACACCCAAATCAGCCATAAGGCATTTGAGCCACACACACTCAACAGTCACTATGAAAGTTGCCCTATACTCAGCCTCACAAATGAAAGTGGCCACAGTATGTTGCTTCTTGCTCAACCAAGATATACATGAGCTACCAAGCATGAAGCAAAAACCACTAGTGGACACATGAGTGTCATAGAAACCAGCCCAATCACTGTCAGAAAAAGCATGCAAATCTAGCGGTAGTGATCCCCCCTTGGGATAAAACACTCCAAGTAGCCGAGTACCACTCAAGTAGCGAAAGATGCACTTAACCACCTACCAATGCTTGACACTTGGGCAATGCATAAACCTGCTCATCTGTGAGACAGCAAACTGAATATCTAGCCAAGTAATGCATAAGTAAATTAAGCATCCAACAGCCTGCTGATAGAGAATAACATCTAATGCATCTCGAGCATCATGAAGACTCAATGGTGAACCTATCTCCATAGGAGTGGCTATAAGCTTACAGTCTTCATGGCCAAAATGCTGCAAAAATGTGTCAATATATTTCATTTGACATAAAGCCATTCCACCATCAACTTGCATAAACTGAACGCCCAAATAGTGATGCAAATTCCCCAAATCAGACATCTCAAATGAGGCATGCAAATCAGCAATATGCATATCATGAGGACCAGTGAGCAGCATGTCATCAACATATACCACAATGATCAGAAGCACATCATTAGCACACTTAACATATAAGGTGCTTTTAGTTGGAATGTTCTCAAAACCATGTGCAATCAGATAGGCATGTATTTTTTCATACCAAGCACGTGGTGCTTGCTTTAAACCATATAATGCCTTCTTTAACCTGCACACCTGGTTTCCATGCCCTTTCTGTGCAAAGCCACGGGGCTGAAAAACATACACTTCTTCATGCAAGTCACCATTCAGAAATGTTGTTTTAATGGTCAACTAATGTACATTCCAACCATGATGGGCTGCAAGTGCATAGATGCTATGAACAGTAGTCATTCGGCAAGTAGGAGCAAAGGTTTCATCAAAATCAATACCTCTTTCCCATGCATAACCCTTTGCAACAATCCTAGCCTTATACATGTCAATTGTTCCATCTGCTTTACGCTTCAGCTTGTATACCCACTTAGTGCCAATGGCCTTCTTGCCAGAAGGCAAGTCACATAAAGACCATGTACCATTTTTCATGATAGCATTATATTCAGATTGCATTGCAACCATCCAATGTTCTAAATTTTGTGCTTCATCAAACGAAATAGGTTCAGTCTCATCACAGAGACTAGAGGCAGCCATAGCATAGCAATCTGATGCAAAAGAAGCACTATGAGCGCCTGAATGAGTACGATATGACAGAGGTGCATCTAATTTGTTGTCATGCAAAGTCTGCACCAGCCATTTTGGCATAGTTTTTGCCTACTCAATATTAGCTCTCTCATCAACAAATGCATCATGTAAATTTGCATTAGAAATGGAATGATCTGCATCATCACATGAAACCTGCAAAGGTTGAGAAGTTGCCTCATTAGGACTAGCAGTAGACTGTACACCTGTAAAAGAGGCAGCAAAGTATCATACATGTCTTTGGGGATAACAGATATCTCCTTAGTACAAGAAAGTAAGGGTTGAATAGCATCTTTCACAAAAACAACATCACAACTAACCAAAATGCGTTTACTATGTGGATGATACAAACAATAGCCTTTGCTTTCAGAACCGTACCCAATGAAAATACATTTTTAGTACTTTATCATCCAATTTTCTGTGATGTCGTTCAGGCACTAATGCATACGCCAAACAACCAAAAACACGTAGATGAGCAATAGATGGCTTGCGATCATGCCAAGCCTCATATGGAGTGATAGACTGCAGCGCTTTAGTGGGACACCTGTTAAGTATATATGTTGCACACATGGCAGCCTCAAGCTAGAAATTATGTGGTAAAGCCTGACTCTTGACCATACACCTCGCCATCTCCATGAGTGACATGTTCTTTCATTCAACAACCCCATTATGTTGAGGTATATATGGCATTGTAAACTGATGTTTTATCCCACATTCAGCCAGAAATGCATTAAAGTCAGAAGACATATATTCCCCCCCTCGATCAGAATGGAGGGTGCCCATTTTACATGCTGACATATTTTCAGCCAAAACCAGAAACTGTTTGAAGCACATAAACACTATGGACTTTCCTTCAATGGATATACCCATGCATGCCTGGAGAAATCATCGATGAAAGTCATGAAGTAAAGATAGTTCCCAAAAGAAGGTGTCCACATAGGACCACAAACATCACTATGTACAAGCTGCAATTTTTGAGTAGCCCGAACTGAACCATCTTTTGCAAAGGAGGAATGCTGCATTTTGCCCAAAATATAGCCTTCACAAACATGTTTTCCGGGTGCCTCAAGTTTTGGCAAAGAGGACACCAATTCAGTGAGGCATAGCAAACTAGTAAAATTCTGATGACCAAAGTGTGCATGTCAAAGCTTTGCATCTCACATAGCCTGAGAATCATGTACTGCACATGCCAAATCATTTACTGATCTTTGATAGTCTATGAGTTTATATAGCCCGTGACATTAAATGCCAGAAGCAATAATGACATCGCCATTTGACAGATCATGAATTGTACATCTGTCATTAACAAATTTCACAACCAAGCCAATCTTGGCTAATGCAAAAACTAATAACAGATTTTTCTTGATCCCTGGCACAAATAAAGAATCTGACAAAGTGAAAGAACTACCATCAGTAGTAGTCAAAATGATCTTAGCAACTCCGATAATAGGATAAGAGGAGTTGTTGGTGCATGTAACAGTATTCCCTGTAGGGGCAGGCTCAAGTGAAGAGAAGAAACTACGCTATGAGGTAATATGTTTGGTTGCCCCACTATCAAAGTACCAAACATCTGAGTCTACTGTAGACATGCACTGCTCATGAGAAGATGGGTCAAAACTCCAAACAGTAGTAAATGCCCATTCTTCATCGTGCACAAGATTAACAGACTATGTTCTTGGTGTAGAGGCCTTTGCAACAACCATTCGGGGCTCTTTCTTCTTTACCTCTCTAGCAGCTAGTTTTGGACAACTCTTAATGATATGATCATTTGCTTTACAGTATTTCCAAAACAATTTCTGCTTTTCTAATTGCTTCTCATCTTTGTCTTCCTTCTTCGAATGTGCAGCATTTGCAGATTTCTGCTTACTAGTAGAAGCGCTCCATTTACCTTTGCCTTTCTGACTAACTAGGAAAGCTTGATCTGCAACATGCATGATGGACCTGTTCTGCCTAGACTGATCTTTCTACAACATAATAGAGACTAACTCCTCAAATGACAAGGCATTTGAATTGCCTTTCATCATCAAACGAAGAGTAGAAGCAAAACTCTGATATGAGTCAGGAAGACTGTTCAGAACAGTCTGCACAAGTGAGCTACCTCGTATAACTTCATCAGCAAAAATCAGTTGTTCTTTCACATCCTTGATCTTTGTGAGAAAACTATCCATAGAATCACCTTCATTCATGTGCCCACTCTCCAATTGTTTTCAGAGATAAGCAACACGAGCCTCATTCTTAGCCTGGTACAATGTGGTAAGTGTATCCCAAGCATCCTTAGCTATTCTGCAAGAGTGAATGTGAGGAATAATGGCACGTTTGACAAACAAAGCTATCAATGCATGTGCTTGAGCATCTCTGCCATCCCAACAAATTTGCTCTGTAGTAGGTGCAATAGAAACAACAGCACGAATAGGAATCTATAGAATATCATCATCTTTGACACCATCTCCATCAGCTCCAACACCTGTATTTATAGTATCTGTATTTGCAGGTATAATAGGACGTCTTCCAACACCCTGCACAATATTCCATAGTCCTTTTGCGACCAATACATGATGCATCATATAAGCCCACAATGGGTAATTTGTACCATCCAACTTCTCTTCAATAGCCAACACACGAAATACATCACTGCTTTCAGCCATGGCCACTAACTAAAATACCTTGATGCAGAAAAATGATTGTATCTGAAAAAGTTCAACAGAACTACCCAAACGAGTTCTATTAGGCCAGTAGTAGACTTTGAGATTCTTATACTGACAAACCAAAATTTGTTTATATCTTTGGCACAAAAAGACAAAATAGCCTGCATAAGTTTTGCGATAGTGCATTTGGAGGCCGAAACGAGCTCAAATCGTGATTTCGACACCACAAAGCAAAGAAGTTTTGATCTCTGAAACACCCTGAGTATGCTTACCAAATTTTGTGCGATTTTGAGACTACAATCGAAGAGGTGTAGACAACACCCTAGATGAAGTGGCGACCTACTCTGATACCAATTGTTGGAGTTAGATGTCTACAGAAGCACGCGAATAGCACAAGGAAGAAGAAGAATCTTGAAGCACAACACACAATAAGGAATGTATTACTACCAGAATGTACAAAGATAAGTAGCCCGTTAGGGCAATAGGCATATATACAAGCCGAGGGAAAAAACCTCCTAAAGAGGGAAAAAAGTGCCCCAACCGTCCTAGAGTGTTCACACACATCACTACCTAAATATATCAACATTCATCCATTACTTTGATGTATTGAGGATACATGACGTAGCTCCAAATATGTGTGACACTTTGAGGCCTCATTTCATAGGTAGAAAGCCAAGTGCGGGTCCAAATGAGATAATTTCTCATATTTTACAAGTTCCACATGATGTTGAAAATCATTCCATTTGTCATGGAGGTTAACATGCACTTATTGATGATAGGGCTGATATTGAGGAGGCAAAAACTATGCCTAAATGGTTGGTTTAGACTTTGCAAGATAGCAAAGCAGATGCATCTCTATCATATCGTACTCGTTTAAGATCTCATAGTGCTTCTTTTGGGCATCAAATTGCTATGCAATGGCTGCCTTTACGTGTCTGTGATGAGAATGAGCCTGTTTCTTTTGATGAAACACAAAATTCAAAATAATGGATGGCTACTATGCAATCAAAATATGATATTATAATGAAGAATGATACTTGGTCTTTATGTAATTTTCCTCCATCAAAAAGGCCACTTGCAATAAATGGGTATACAAGTTGAAGCATAAACTTGATGGAACAGTTGACATGTATAAAGCTACACTTGTTGCAAAAGTTTACGCTCAAGAGAGAGGCATTGATTTTTATGAGACCTTTACATCCATAGCCGAATGACCACCATTTGTAGCATCTCGGCACTTGCATCTCATCATGGTTGAAATGTACATGAATTGAATGTTAGAACTACATTTTTGAATGGTGACTTACATGAAGAAGTGTATGTATTTCATCCCTATGTTTTTGTGTAGAAAGGGCATGAAAATAGAATGTGCAAGTTTAAAAAGGCATTATATGGTTTGAAGTAATAACCACATGCTTTGTATGAAAAGACACATGACTACTTGATTGCACATGGTTTTGAGAACAATCCAATTAAGAGCACCTTATATGTTAAGTGTGCAAATGATGTGCTTTTGATCATTGTTGTGTATGTTGATGACATGCTACTCACTTGTCCTAATGAGAAGTACATTGCTGAATTTAAGGTTGATTTGCATGCCTCTTTTGAGATGTCAAATTTGGGGCATTTTCATCATTATTGGGGCATTCACTTTATGCAAGTAGATGGGCGAATAGTTTTGTGTCAAAAAAAATATACAGACACCTTATTGCAATGTTTTGGCCTTGAAGATTGCAAACCTATTGCCACCCCTATGGAAACGAGTTTAAGGTTGAGTCTTCATGATGTTGGACATGCATTTGATGTTGTTCTCTATCAGCAAGCTCTTGGATGCTTGATTTACTTATGCATAACTCAGCTTGATATTCAGTTTTCTATCTTGAAAATGAGAAATTTTATGCATTTCCTAGCTCTCAAGCATTGGAAAGCGGTTAAGCGCATCTTTTGCTATTTCAGTGATACCCGACTACTTGGATTGTTTTATCTCAAGGGGGAATCATTACTACCAGATTTACATGCTTTTTTTTATTGAGATTGGGTTGGTTGTTATGACACTCCTCTATCCACTATTGGTTTTTGCTTCATGCTTGATAGTTCATGCATACCTTGGTTGAGCAAGAAGCATCCTAATGTGGCCACTTATATTTGTGACATTGAGTATAGGGTAGCTTTCATAGCAATTGTTGACTGTGTGTGGCTAAGATTCCTTTTGGCTGATTTGGATGTTGATCAGTCTTCTGCCACCACCATCTTCACTAACAGTTAGAGCACATTGGAAGTTGTGAGGATCCCTCTATTCCATGCTCGCACAAAGCACATTGAGGTGCACTATCGTTATGTCATGGAGAGGTTCTCTGTTGGATAGATCAGTTTGGCATATATACCCACACAAGATAACGTTGCAGACCTTTTCAAAAAGGCTTTGCCTAGGGAGAAGTTTAAATCTTTCTGCAAAACGTTGCTCTTACTTCCTTTCGTGGATTGTTCTCTTTCCACATAGCTTGGCACTTCCTTATGCATGAGTGCCAACTTCTTGTTCACCGCATCACTCCGAGGGGGATTTGTTGATATATTTTGGAAGTGATGTGTGTGAACACACTTAGGAGTGTCGGGAACTTTTATCCCTCTTTATGAGGTTTTTCCCTCCGCTTGTGTACATGCCTATAACCCTAATGGGTGACTTATTCTCGTACATTTCACTTGATAATACTATAATTTTAGTATTGTGTTGTGCTCCAAGCTTCTTCTTCTTCTTCTTCTTCCTTGTGATGTCCACATGCTTCCATAAACATCAAACTCCAACATCAACCCCATGGTTGTGTAGAAAGCGTATGAAAACAAAGCGTACAAATTGAAAAAGGCATTTTATGGATTGATGCAAGCACTCTTTGCTTGGTACAGAAAGATATATCCCTACTTGCAAGCATATTGCTTCTAGAACAATCTAACTAAGATCGTCTTATATATGAAACATGGAGATGTTGTAACTATGATCATTGTTGTATATGTTGATGATATGTTGCTCAATGGCCCTAATGACAAGCATATTGCTGAATTTAAGTCTGATTTTCATGCCCCTCATGAGTTGTCAAATTTAGGGAATTCCCATCACTGTTTGGGAATTGAGTTTATGCAAGTTGATTGGGGAATAGCTTTGTATCAAAAAAAAATAGATTCACACATTATTTCAATGTCTTGGCCTTGAAGATTTCAAACATATTTCCACTCCCATGCAAATAGACTTATTGTTGAGTCTTCATGATGATGGAGATGCATTTGATGTTGTTCTCTATCAACACGATGTTGGATGCTTGATTTACTTATGCATAACCTAGCTAGATATTTAGTTTGTTGTCTCTCATATAAGCATGTTTATACATTTCCCAAGTGTCAAGCATTGGTAGACAGTTAAGCACATCTTTTGCTTTTGAGTGGTACTCAAATATTTGGATTGTTTTGTCCCAAGAGAGAATCATTACCACCATATTTAGCTTTTTTTTCTGACCTAGATTGGGTTGGCTGCCATGGCTCATGTGTCCACCAGTGTTTTTGGCTTCATGATTGGTAGTTCATACATATTTTGGTTGAGCAAGAAGCAACCTACTCTGGCCAATTCTTGTTGTGAGGTTGAGTATAGGGTGGCTTTCATAGCTACAATTGAGTGTCTCTAGCTCAAACACTTTTTGGCTCTTTGGGTGCTCGTCAATTTTCTATCACCACTATCTTCAATGACAATCATAGAAAATTGGTTGTTGCAAGGAAACCTTTATTCCATGCTCGCATAAAGCACACTGAGTTCCACTATCATTATGTGAGGAAGAGACTCTTTACTATAGCTATCAAGTTGGTTGATGTGCTCACATAGGATAATATTGCCGACCTTTTCACAAGGGCTCTACATAGGGAGAAGTTTGAAGTTTTTTTTCAAAGCTTTGGCCTTAATTCTTTTTATAGATTGATTTCATTCCATGTAGCTTGACACTTCCTTATACATGAGTGCAAGCTCCTTCTTCTAGATTTGTAGCCCGAATAAATCTAATAGCTAAATCATAAAAAAATTGATATATCTTCGTTGTTACATATTATTTTCCTAAGTGAGTGGAAACACAAGCGATGAAAGATAGCAAGTCTTAGAACATGGCTAAATTCTTTTACATAAGTATCATGACATGATTGGTTACACTCTAGAATTGGTATCCGATCCAGGAGTCCATTTCATTAACCAAGTAATTCAAACTTTAATAGATAGATATATGCTTTTGCATAAAAAGACAATGACTTCCTATCCACATGCGAATGGGTAGGTTGAATCCACCAATAAGACATTAATATAGATACTCAAAAGAATGATATCAAATCATAAAAAAGATTGGGATATTAAACTACATTTTTCTTTGTGGTCATTCCAAAGAGCATATAAACTAACTACATTAATGATATTATTTAAATTGTGTATTTCTTGGAAGCTATTGTACCTATGGAGTTTATTCTTCTTAGTATATGGATAGCAGTCAAATGTCAATTCTCTAAAGAAAATTCATAGACGTAAAGGTAGTTTTTCCTATTAGCACTTCATAAGAGTGGACTACATGCATCTTATATGGCAAAAACTATTCAAAAGAGAAGATAGGCATGTGTGGATCGAAATATTAAGCATACTATTTTTCAACTAGGTGATTGAGTGAGTGTTACTTTATAATAATTAATTGGGTAAACAAAATAGTAAGTTGAAGTTACAATGTATAGGGCCATTTCAAATTGCAAACCATAGGAATTTGTTACATACTTGCTACACTATTATCAAGGGAGAATGTTTGCAAAACATGTAATGAGATACCACCTCAAGCTCTATAAGCTTGTAATCCTTCGTGTTAATTTAATCATAATACAAAGTGCTCAAGATAAAGTTGTAGTTCCAAAGCAAGTGGAAGAATTGAATACTCATCAACAAAAAGTGTGAAGTTTCTTTTCATTTAGTCAACTTTTGAAGCAACTTATCTTCTCAAGGGAGATGTGAGACCTTAAGCATGTTGAAAGGAAAGGATAAACATCAAAGTTTTTTTGCTCAAATGATAGAAAAGAATGTCATCCCTCATAATGATGGTCTCAAATGCACATTTGGAAGGAATGAACAGCAAATTTATCAAGACTCATTTCTTTTGGTAAAAGTTCAAATTTGGTATCCATTGATGGCCTTATTATGTTTAAATAGAACTCAAGATGAAAAACAAATTCACAATTCTTCTTTTTCGAATGGATGTTTAGTGTACTATGTCTATAAACTCTTCTTAAGTACTCTAATATGCCACCAAGTATATTTTTTATAGAATTTAGTTACCTGATGAAAGCAAATACCCAGCAAGAAGTAATGATAATGTGATTGAACTCAATGAGGTAGTGTAGCATAGTTAGCACAAGAACATTCAACATGGGGAGTGACGATGAAGAAACAGAGCAAACACTAAGCACGCATATTTCATATGAATATAATTTTCATGAATTTCAATACGAATTGGCTTTGAATTCAGTACACAATCGAGTTTGGCTCAAAAAGTTGCAAGTCTGGGATTTTGCAAATTTGTCGTGGCAATCGTTCTTGCAAATAGAATTGCAAGCAAACATTTTGAAAAAGGTATAGTTAGAAGATAGTTGTCTATATGGATCCTATTCTCTTATAGAAGCATCCATTGCTAAGGAACTTAAACTTTTTGGAAGTGGAGAAACTTATTTTGGAAAAGTTTCTAAGATGCTCATGGATAAAGAATTTAATTTTCCATGCAAAGCAGATTTGATTACTTTTTTCCCCGATTGCATGATTTTTATAGACAATATTTGAAAAAACAAGTTTTGTTTGTGGAAGGGCAACTTAAATAGAAACACGATCAGGTTCGAGGTTTCAAATTTGAGGTCAAGTCATTGCAAGAACAGTTAAAATACAAAGATATAGAAGGTGGCAGGCAATCCTCATCTCAAAAAATTGGAGAAAGTTCCTTTCAAGCAAAACAGGGAGCTCATATTTTGTTAACTTTAGAAAAGATTTTGATGATATATTTAGGTACTATTGTGTGTGGACACTCTAGGACCGCCGGGGCACTTTTTTCCCTCTTTAGGAGGTTTTTTCCCCTGGCTTGTATATACGCCTATTGCCCTAATGGGCTACTTATCTTTGTACATTCTCTAGTAATGCATTCAGTATTGTGTGTTGTGCTCCAAGCTCCTTCTTCTTCCTTGTGTTGTTTGCTTGCTTCCATAGACATCTAACTCCAACAATTGGTATCAGAGGAGGTCGTCGCTTCATTTGGGGCGCCGTTGACACTCCTCCGTTTGCAGTTTCAGATTTGCATGAAAATTGGTGAGCATACGCAGGATGTTTCAGAGATTAAAACAGCTTCCCTATGTCGTGCCAAAATTACGATCTGAGCTCACTTCGGCCTCCGAACGCACTATCGCAGTGCTTGTTGTAGGCTATTTTGTCTTTTTGTGCCAAAGGTATATTACCTATTTTGGTCCTCTTGTATAAGCGTCTCGAAGTCTGGTACAGGTTTAGCAGAACTCATTTGGGCAATTCCATTCAACTTTTTGAGATACAGTCAATTTTCTGCATCAAGGTGTTTTTAAAGTGATGTATTTCGTATGTTGGCTGTTGAGGATAAGTTGGATGGTACCAACTACCCATTGTGCGCTTATATGATGCGACATGTATTGGTTGCAAAAGGACTGTGGAACATTGTGCAGGGTGTTGAAAAACATCCTATTACACCTGCAACTGTTACAACTGCAAGTTCTGAAGTTGATGCAGAAGGTGTCGAAGATGATGTTATTCTGCATATTCATGTTCGTCCTGTGCTTTCTGCTGCACCTACTACAGAGACGATTTGTTGGGATGGCAGAGATGCTCAGGCACATGCATTGAAAGCTTTGTTTGTCAAAGGTGCCATTATTCCTCACATGCGCTCTTGCAGAACAGTTAAGGATGCTTGGGATACACTTACCACTGTTATACCAAGCTAGGAATGAGGCTCGTGTTGCTTATCTCCGAAAACAGTTGGAGAGTGAGCACATGAATGAAGGTGATCCTATGGACAGTTTTCTAACAAAGATCCAAGACTTGAAGGAACAATTGACTTCTGTTGATGAGGTTATACTAGATAGCTCCCTTGTGCAGACTGTACTGAATCGTCTTCTTGATTCATATCAGAGTTTTGCTTCTACTCTTCGGTTGATGATGAAAGGTAATCCAAATGCCTTGTCATTTGAGGAGTTAGTCTCTATTCTGTTGCAGGAAGATCAGTCCAGGCAGAACAGGTCCATTATGTGTGTTGCAGATCAAGCTTTCTATCAGAAGGGCAAAGGAAAATGGAGCTCTTCTACTAGTAAGCAGAAATCTGCAAATGTTGCACATTCAAAGAAGAAAATGATTGTTGTAGAGGCCTCTACACCAAAAACAGAGTCTGTTAATCTTGTGCAGGAAGAAGAATGGGTATTTACTATTGTCTGCAATTTTGACCCATCCTCTCATGAGCAGTGCATGTCTGCAGTAGACTCAGATGTTTAGTACTTTGACAGTGGGGCGACCAAACATATTACCTCACAGCACAGTTTCTTCTCTTCACTCGAGCCTTCCCCTATAGGGAATACTGTTACATGCGCCAACAACTCCTCTGTTACACTTATGTGTTCCTCGAGCAGCTTTGATGTGAACCTTTTCCCTATACATGGGCACTTTTTACTGTAGTGCTGGCTAGAGGATTTTTCCCCATGTTACCACATACTTGATACTCTCATATGTGGTGGTGCTTTGTACTTAGGGATAGTATTCAGCTCTTACTTCAGTTCAGTTCATCGTCAATACAGAGAGTTATTCTAGCCATCGTCTTCTCCGTGTGTCTTGCTGCGTTTGTGCTCCTTGTGTGTGCTTCTCGTGTGTCTCTCGCACTTCTACACACACCCAACAGTGGTATCAGAGTAGGTTTAACTTCTTCTCAAGTTTTGGTTTTTTGCATCGCGGCGCGCGTGCACTTTAACAGTGCAAATCGACTTTGGAGCATAGAAGTGTGAATTTCAGCAGCCCGAAAACATTTCCACCAGGTGCGCTGAGGTTTTATCCTCATTTCGAAGCCATTCGTGTAGTCAGAATCGCCATGAGAGTGACGGATTGTGAGCTAAAATTTCAGCACTCATTTCAGCTTTCATCGAAGTGAAGATTTTGTCACATTCTTGTTCCTTAGTGAAATGGTGGGCAGCAATGACTTGTTCGGCATGCTTCAAGCTGAAGATAAGCTTGATGGGACTAACTATCCGATGTGGTCTTACATGATGAAGCATGTTCTTGTTGCAAAACAACTTTGGAACATAGTGGCAGATGTAGATCGAAGACCGACAAGTGCTTTTACTTCACAGTCTACTGTCACAGATGGAGCTTCTTCTTCGAGTACAGTGGTTTCTCCTTCTCCACCTACACAGGAGCAGCTTAGATAGGATGGAAAAGATGCTCAAGCTCATGCTTTGATTGCCCTTTCAGTGAAGCATCATATAGTTCCACACATTCGCTCATGTTCTACATCGAGACAGGCATGGGACACTCTTGCTTCTTTGTATGTTGTGCGTAATGAAGCACGTGTGTTGCTCTAGCACAATGGTGAGAACCACGTTAAGAAGCTTCACCTCCTTAATGTCAATCCGCGGAAGAGATAGGAGTGATATGAAGATCGTGAATGAGAGATGATGTGAGAGTGAAGGTGAGAAGCACAAAGATGCACACACACATACACACACACAATGAAGAGACAAGCAAGACACAATGGAAGGTGGGAAATTAGCTTTATTACTCAAAAACACTATTACAAGCTCAAACTAGCTCTAAGCTCACACTAGCCAACATGAACCAACCTCAAAAATGAGCTCTCTAGCTCTTTTTATAGTTTCTAGACTAGTTTTGACCGGTTTCACATCTAGTGACCGGCCTAGTTAAAAATAGGTCCTAGAGGCTATTTGGAAGGGTAAACGATGTCTAAAAATAACGAAAATTAGTACGCGCATTCTACCTAAGCTCCTCAAGCTCGAGGACTCCTCGGCTTGCACAAAATGGAGCTATGAATTAGAAAATGGGATTTTGTCTATATTACATATGTTACAAGAGTGATGAAAATCACTGTTGGATGTTTGAAGAGGTAATAAAAACATAGTTGTTTGAAAAAATGATCCGACTGGCTCCCTGCTCCGTCTTTACATGCTTCCACGTCGTCTGTGCCTCTGACTGTGCCTCTGACTGCTTCCAACACCCCCCTCCCTCTCGCTTCTGTCGTCCTCGACAGAACCTTGTTGTGCGGTCTGCCGGATGTAGTTTTGTAGGAGGTCGTGAGCGAGGGTGTGCTCAGATACTCGAATGCCTCGGGCCAGATCAGCCTCGAGTTTCTCCCAGTCGATCGGTTGCAGTTCGTCGGGTGGCGGGAGTTGATAGTGCACGGAATAAACCATTCGCTCGCAGGCAAAAAGTTGCAATAAATGTGTGGGCCTGCTGATGAATACCTCGAAATGGTATTCCCAAAATCCGGTGGTGAACATCTCTTCGAATGTTTGCTTGTAGCACGCCGGGAGGTATTTTATTCTACAGTGCCAGGCATAACACACCCGGAGCGATGGCGTTGTGCTCATGTCGTATACTAGGTCAAAGTTACCATGCTCAAATCCCGGGGTGTTTACATGCGGTGCCTTGACGCGTCGGAAGACTTTAAATATCATTTGCATCATGTCAAAAATTTTGACAGTCATATGCGCTGCGATATCATCCATATGCTTCAGGCGAGGGAGCCAGTGACGGATTGTAGCCATCATATAGCCAACAGTGGGCAACTCGGTGGGCGGCTTGAAGTAGGGGTAATTCAGCCAATCCTGACACTGCCTATTGTTTTGTACTTTGATAGCGAATGCAGTCTAGGAGCGGCGTCGTGGTACTGGTCCCCAGCAAGGATTATACTTTAAATGTAAAGGCGCTTTCACCCATGTGCTCATCATTTCTGGGTACTTCTGGAGTAGGTCTTTGCGCCAATCAGGTTGATGGATCTCTCCTCTTTGCGCATTTGGTGGCAAGTCCGCCGGCTCAAATTGTGTAGCGTGCGTGGGTTTCATGCCGGTTTCTTTCTCTATAGCTAGCTGATATTCAGCCATTAACATGAAGTACGGTTTATACTGCAGCTCATGCCCAGATATATAGCGTCGGGGGGCTAAATGAGCAAAGAAGGGGGATTGTAAGATTCTCTCTTCAATCATGGCCATGGCATGCAACTGTGCCTCTACTCTGGCTGAATGTGTCGTTCCAAGTTCCTCAATTGTTTTCATCCACGCGGGGGTAGGAAGTCCATAGGTCATCTGGCCTTCGGCCGTGACTTGTCCGCCTGGGATGGGTATTGGCTCGTATGCTTCTTCAAACGTTTCCTCCACCGGAATGGTTATGTTCTCGTCGTCAGCTGGGATCTCCGGTGGGGAATCAGGCCGTGGTGGTGCTTCGTATACATCTATGCGTGATTGGAGAGTGGCTACCTGGGCCCGTAATGCGTTGAGTTCTTCTAAGATGTCAAGAGCAGGGTCCACAGGTTCTGGTACTTCTGCTGCTACTTGTACTTGTTGTGGTGCCGGTTCTCTGAGCTGTAGTAACTTGTGATCTTCTTTTAACTTCTGATGCTCTTCGTTCATTCGATCATAGTCCTCTAGTAGTCGAACATGGTCATCTAGCAACATCCGCATCGATTCAGATGGGATTGCCTTGAATCTGCTAGGACTTAAGGGTTGTTCTGGATGGTCCAATGCCGCTTCCAAATTCTCTCTATTCTGCTCTTGGAGTCTCTGGTTCTCCTCTTTTGCTGCGGCTAGGTGTCTCCTGAGTAAGCCCATATTCCTGGTCAGCGTCGCGTTCCTAATTGTTTGGGCTCGAAGTAGGTTGTCCAGATCAGTAGTGGCTTCTTTTGTTTTCTCTTCACTTTCTATCTCTAGCTTATGATATGCCTCTCTTAGTTCTTGGTATCGCGTATTTAAAGCGGCATTCTCGATTGATAATGAATTAAGCTGCGACTGTAATTCATTTGTCGTCCTCTGCAGCTGTTGATAGTTGTTGCCGAGAGATGCAAACTCATCTCGTACTTGTGACATGCATGTGAACATTTGTTGAAGTGCAGTGTCTATGGTTGGCGATGATAGTAATGGAGTGCTAAGTGAGGATGCAGTGGAAGTAGATGCAGCGGGAATGGGGAATGGGGTTGGGAAGGTGGATGTAGTGGTGATCGTGGAAAATTGTGACGTACCTAAATATGATGGTGCTGTGAGTGGAGTGGGTGCTGGTGCGGTGGGTGGTGAGATGTCCATGTCATTGGACGTGTCAAGTGCGGTGACTGTGAAAAGCGGTGTGTATGTGGGTGGTTGTGTAGGTGTGAAGACAGGATTTACAAATGTAGAGTAATTTACAGGGGGGATGGCTGGAGCAGCTTGGTGAAAAGGGGAAATAGGGGTTATAGTGGGTTGGGGAGGTGAAACTGGTGAGAAGGTTAGTGGGGTTAGAAAGGTGAAAGGGTGTCTTAAAGGTGGGGGGAAGGATGGGAAGGATGAAGGGATGAAGGGGTTAACATGTAGACGAGGTGGGGTGGGTGCGGGCATGGTGGTATGAATGGGCAGGGCAAAGGCGGTGGCTATGTTGCCGTGGACTGGTGTGGCTGTTGGAGAAGCAGGTGGGTTTGCAGGGGATACAGGATGGGTTGGTGAAACATGAGGTGAGAGAGGAGTAGAAGGTGTGGATGTTATTTCAAGGATAGTGGTAGTATGTACAACGGTAGTACGTGGCGGGGAGTCGACTAGGATAGCTTCGTCGGTGAAGGATCTTTCCGGACGTAGGCGTGCATCTTGCGCCTGGTGGGATGATTGAGCACCTACCGGAACTCGAATATATTCACCGGGCTTCGATAACAAGCGAACTCTGCGAGGGTCATATTGGGGGAGTGGCTTCCTTTGTAAATATCTCAGTGCTTCGACCGGGCCAATGGATTTGACCAGTTCTCTGAACCCTCTGATGTAGACTTCTTCAAACCCTCCGGAGACGAGTTCTTGTTCGATTATGGTTTGGCTCTCTTCTTCAGTCAATTTCTTCCGTGCCCAGACTTTCTCCATTGTACGATATAATTTCTTGATTGCCAATGTGTAAGCTGCTGCTTCGAAAGTCTCCTCTTCATGCGTGCTGGTGTCACCGTGTGCATTGGTTTGTTGGCCTTGGCCGTCTGTCTGTCCTTGTTCTTGGGAATCATGTGTGCCCTGGCTGGCTTCGTCATCACCTTCGTCGTCGTCGGTGGCTGTTCTTTCGTCATCAGAGCTCGACACAACTTGTCCCTGTGGCTGATCCCGCGGTGTTTTAGGGTAGCTGGGGCGTTCATATTCTTGAGAGAACATCTGTGCCTCTGAAAATTGGAACTCATTTGAGAATGCATCAGGCATTTCAAAATCGAACGTTGTGTTTATTGGTTCTGCTTCCATGTGTGGTATTGGGAAAGAAAAGGCTTCCGCACCAATAGTGGTGGGAGCTTCTGCTGTCGTGGTGGTGGGTTCTGTGGTTGTAGCTGCCTGAGGTGCAACGGTACTGGTAGTGCCCTCCGTTACCACTGGTCTAGATAACCTTATTCGAATGGGTTGTACTGTGGGAGCGGCTTCTGTCGGTGATTGCTCTGGGGAGGGTTGTGGTGATGGTGACTCTGGCACTTGAAGGCAAGGAATAGTGCCTCTCATGTGCTTACCTGCCCGTGCTCTGCTGGGCTTCCTGGCTTTCTTCATCGTTCCTTTGAATGCCTTCAGCTCTTCTCCTGTTAATGCACGTTCAATTGGCAAGTCATAAGCCAAGCACATATAAACAATTCTTGTCAGTGCACAACATCCATTAAGCACTTTCTTTCGTTCCCATCTGTGTTATGCCAAATACATTTGATCAATGATCCAGCTCGCCAGATCGACAGTCTGAGGTCCAGTACAGGCTAAGTACAATCCAAACCATATTCTTTTATGTGGCATGGTGAATCTGTCCTGAGCAGGGAATGCAAAATGTTGCATGCATATCCGTAGCGGCTTTGACAGCTCAGGTGTAATTGCTGAGATCTCCTCCCACTTAGTGATATCCCCACGTTTCATAGGGTCTGGAACTAATCTTTCTCGATCTGTGGGCGTGTGGGTTCCATGAATCTTGATGGCAGCTCTGATTAAATCCTTCGAAAGATAAAATCTTTTGTAAGGTGGATCATCCACTAAAGAGGGCAAAATAAAAGTTCCTGGGATATCCTTATTCTTTGAGGCCAGCAAAGTAGTGATTAAATAATAACACCTGTAAAAGTCAGGTTTGGGCAGAGGATCACTGAAATACTCCGTGAAGCCGGCTCTGGCCCAAACATGAGTTAAGTCCTGGGTGTTCTGTAGGCCTTCGAATTCTCTTGAGAAGAATTGATATTTTCCCCAAGTGCGGTCATCAAATGTCAAATTAGATTCAAATATAAAATCCGCGTCTGCTAAGGGTCCTGCAAGTCCCTGAAACCAGTGAGAGTTATGGTGTATCCTTTCTGTGTAGCCCATAGGTGGGTTATCGATCGGCATGGGCCCTGGAAATCCTTGGAATTCTGGCGGTGGAGCAGTCGGGTGGGATTCTGCTCGTAAAACATTGAGGGGCACAGCAGCTACGCTGGGGCCTGCTTCTGATGGTCCTTCGTCGGTTTGCATGATGACTGATGCGCTATTGAGAAAGATCTGCTACAAAAGATTAACACATTAGCATGGAAATTAATTATGATCCCATTAAAGTGAGACCGCAATCCCTTTCCATAACTGATGCGTAACCCGTGTAGCCAAGTGCTGTGATGTGATGGATGCAATGCTTCTTGCAGCACTAGTGCAGGTCTCTAGACACCTACACATTTCAGATTAAGCATACATTTCTTGATGAGATGAGATTATGAGTGATGTGTGATGATGGTGGGTGAATTTTTACAAGGTTTAAAGGTTAATGATTTAGTACAAGGTTGTATGTTAGTCGGGGGGTAGTTAGACAAAGGGTTAGGGGAAGACGGTTGGACATTCTTCGGTATCCATTTCCTAAGAGTCTTTGAGTGGGTGGTGGGTTTCGGCTGAGGGGCAAAAGGTAGTATCGGGTGTGGTGGTATTGAGGGATGGAAAGATTTGTGAGGGGTATATATTACATGGCTTAAGTGTTGAGCTATGATACATGGTTTGGGTACCCAAATCTGCGTGGGTGTGGGTCTATGGGTAAGGTATTTCTTGGCGATCCAAATTTGTCGAATGCTCGGACCTGTAGAAGAAGGTCGAGGGGATGGTGGATACTGATTCTGTTTCTGCCCTGCCTTTTGCTTGTCGATCTCTGCTTGGTTGGAGTTCTTCGGTGCTTTTTGTCCTTTTGGCACCCATATTTGTCTGGTGCCGCTTCCTTTGGGTGGCCCAAACTGCTTTCCTTGTTGTGTCTTCTGATACTGCCGTCGGTCTGGGTTCCTTCGTCGTGGTTGACTCTGTTGTGGTTGAGGTTGAGAGGTCGGATGGACACTCTGCTTTGGAAAAGAAGGGAGATCCAACACTTGCGTGACCTGCCCATTAGGAAGTGATGCGTTCTTTAACTTTAATCTAGGCCAGTCCGCAACAAGTTTGGAAGGATGAGCACCGCAGGGTGTCGTGCTCATTTGGCCGCTGATGCAACCCACCTGACCGCTGATTGTGTCCATCTGCCCTAGCGGTTGGGTAGCTGTCGCTTCTAGTTTGCAGGAAGTCCCAGGGAAGATCTCCTGTCGTCCTTCTGATTGACAACTGTCCATAGCCAAGCCCGAGTGGGTTGGTGTAGACATAACGTGACTGGTCTGATTAAAGATCTTCCGGTCTTCCGTCGCATGCGTTTCATAGGGTCTAGGGTTACAAACCTCAGTCGGAATGTCGTTAGGGAAGTCAAGCGGTATCACTCGCTTCTGCTCTAAGGTTCCAATCTGTAAGGAGCCTTGTCTAAGATTTAAGTCCACTGAGTGATCGTATAGCCAATCTTGGCCAAGGATTAGGGGTTCTATCAGGTCGTCATCATGGCACACTAGTAGCTTCGCTGTCATGGTCATATCCTTAATGAGGATAGGAAGGTCCACCTCACCCATGCAAGGGGTTTCCATGCCTCCTAAGCCTATGAGGTATGCCTCAATTGGCCGCATCCTATCCTATCGGGTCCAAAATGACCTCCTGCAACACCTTGGTGTGCAGTCTCTAGTATGCTCAGATAATCGCTCTCATGAACACATTGTCTTAGATATCCATCTCGTCCTCTTTTGTATAGATTATCGCCAATAAGTGAATAGTCGTGAGCTTCCTGCTCTAGACTACGTTGTCGAGCTAAGGTCATTCCTTGAGGGAATGTGTTCGTCCTCAAGTATGTCACTAAAGGTTCACTCCAGTCTGGTGTGAGAGACACGTGATATAATGTAGCATGCTCTACTGGTGGTCTTTCACAACAAACGTTGCATTCCTTACACAACCTGTAGACATCTGCTTCCATCGTAGACCAATATACTCCTAGTCTTTGCAGAGTCTGTAGTGTTCGATGTTTTGAATGATGTTGCTTTAATGCACCTATGTGTGCTAATTGCAACCGATTCGCATGCTCTGATTCATCTACACAACAAGCAAGAATCTTTTGATTATCCTGTTTATATATGCTTCCTGCCATTATTTGGTACCTCTGAGACTTGGTAATCTCTCCTTCTTTGATCTTTATCCTAGGATTCTTGGGTCCGTATGTCAGAATAGGGACTATAGGCTTAGCCCATTCTGGTGCTATCTCAAGGTTAAACAAGTATGCATCTGGGAGATCATCCGCTACTCCTTGAGGAGCTTCTCCTGAGGTTAATCTTGAAAGGTGGTCAGCTCTAAGATGTGTCTTTCCTTTCTTGACTACTACTTCAAAATCATACTCCATGAGTAATAGAAACCAGCGTATTAATCGTCCTGTGTTACATGGTTTGTTGACTAAGTATAATAGGGCTTGATGATCTGTAAAGAACTTGAATTTGTTGGCCAACAAGTAGTGCCTAAACTTCTTTACTGCGTAGATCATCCCTAGTCCTTCTCGTTCCATCGTGGTGTAATTTCTTTCTGCTGCGTTCAATTGTCTGCTCGCGTAAGCTATGGGGAGATCTATGTTACCTTCATTCGTGGGTTGTGCTAACACACATCCTATGGCGTAATTGGATGCATCCACATGTACATGGAATGGCTTACTCCAATCTGGGGTTGTCAATATAGGTGCTGAGCACAAACGTCGTTTAAGTTCATTGAATGAATTTTCACATTCATTTGTCCATTCAAAATTGGTTAAAAGAGAGTACAAAGGCTTGGCTATGATTGCATACATGTGTATGAATCTCCTATAATAACCGCAATGGCCCATAAATGCCTGTACCTCTTTCACATTAGTTGGTCTGGGTAGATCCGCAATTACCTTCACCTTTTCCTCATCCGTGGAGATTCCATTTTTTGATACAAGGTGTCCTAGAATTTTGCCTTGTCTGACCATGAAAACGCATTTTTCTGGGTTCAAACAAACCTGATATTCTCGACATTTGTCAAATATTTGTCTTAACTCTGGAATATGTGTCTGTCTTACATTTGAATGAGCACATAAGTCATCGACATAAACTTCCAAGCTCTTGCGTAAGAATTCCTTGAAAACATGACACATGAGTCGCTGGAAAGTAGCGGGTGCATTTGTTAAGCCAAATGGCATCACACGAAATGCAAATATGCCCCATTCAGTGGCAAAAGCCGTCTTGTGTTGATCTTCTGGAGCGATGGCTACTTGATTATAGCCTGAAAAACCATCAAGAAAGCTGTAAACTTCCTTGCCCGCAACTCTTTCCAATAGATGTTCCGTGATAGGAAGAGGATAACTATCTCTAATCGTGGCGGCATTAACTTTTTTAAGGTTGATACACACACGCAATTTTCCATTCTTCTTGGGCACAACCACAATGGGGGATACCCATTCGGTATGTTCAATTTCGTAAATAAATCCTGCTTCTATCAAGCGATCTATCTCCTCTTTAATCTTCGCAGCGTAATTATCATTGTACGTGTAAGGTTTCTGTTTTGTCGGTTTTGCATCTGGAGTCATAGGGATTCTATGAGAACATATATCTGGATCTACTCCTTTCAAATCTTTGTAACTCCAAGCAAAAACATCTCTATATTCGCGCAATAGGGCAACTAACTCTTCTTCTTCTTCAGTCGTCAAATCATGCCCTATGTATGTACATTTTTCTTCTTCTCCTTCTATGGCAACTATTATTTTCTTGGTTTTCTCTCGGTTATCATATACTTGTCCATCATTTACCTTTCTATTAGGCATTCGTACCATGATTCTTCTATCTTCGATTTCGTATTTCTTGAAATTCTCGGGTACTTCAAATAAAGATTCTTCTTTTTCTGACATGGTTGCTTGCTTCTTTCTTTTCTTGCCTTCACTTTTAGTAGTCACTTGAGTGGCTAACCTTACCTCATTCGTGATGTCCTCGTGTCTCTGAGTGTGAGTCTCTACCTCGAAAAAATATTCTTCCTCTGATGCAAAGGGTGGGTCCATGATAATTGATTCTAAATCAAAATCGCTTGCATCCTCAAATGCATCAGTGTTTGGTTCACACTCTTCTAATACTGCATTGCACATGATTGGCTCTATCGTGAAAACTGAAATGTCATAGCCATCCTCGTCACAGTGGGGTGTCCATTGTTCTTCATTGATGGCTACATCCAAGGTTGCTAGTATTTCTGCCCAACCATGGGGTTCAAACTCTTCATCTGGGAATACTACAGGTGCGTAGGCTGGATCTTGAAGGGTTCGTGGATGTTGTTCTGCACCTAAGGTCCTTGCTTCTAATCGTTCTTCCTCTTGTTTGGCTACTTTACACATCCATAAATGGGTATCCTCATGCAACCAAGAAGGATTTGATTCTAATGAGTGTACGGATTCCATCTCTACTGGTGTCTTATGGATGGTATTCCATTGTATTGGGGGTACATCTCTGTGTGAATAATCTTTAAGATTGACTTTAGTAGTCACTCCTAAATGTTGCAAATACAAAGAATTAGTTCCCCAATCTTGTACAATTTGCAACTGACGCATGAATGGTCGTCCCAATATCATCTCATAAGCACGATTTTTCGCAAAGTCACAAATGGCGAAAGTATGCTCAAATTCTACACCACAAGTGGTGAGAGATATGCCTTCTAGTAAGCCTAATGGTTTTTCTATGTGTCCATCAGCCATTTGTAGTTTCATCCTGGTGGGTCTGAGTGCTGGCTTACCCCAATGTTTCCACAAAGCGGTGGTAGCGATGGCTACTCCGGCTCCTGAATCTAAGATGGCTTTCGTGGTGTAGCCCTGATGGGTTATTGGAAGATATGTGTTACCTTCCTCTCCTTCGCTTACGTCTCCAATCTTTTCCACGGGTATCTCTGGTACCTTCTTATGTGATCCTATTTGAGAGGGTGTGGTAGCAAGCTCAGGGAATTGATTTGCTACGTGCTTCCATAATTCTGGTTTTACCTTTAACAATTCCTCCAGAGTGAGATTACATTGTACTTTGGTATTCTTGATCACTTCCGTGTTCCTAGGGATCACTGATTCTTCATTCCTCACTATTATCGTGGGTGCTCTCATACTAATAGACTTAGCTTCCCAAGGTCCTATGAACTGAGGTAATTCTTGTAGAGAATTAGATTCAAATCCTATGGGTTCACTCAATTGTTCCACCTCTACATCATCATATATAGAGGGGATGTCTTGGGGAAATTGTTCCTGCAAGTCGTCTATTTCTTGAATAGGAGGATGAGTTCCTTGTTCTTTTCTCCATTTCTCTTCTTGGATCTCCCTCAAAAATTCATGTGAGTACCTATGTATGGAAGACAAATTGTCTTGACTTTCTGTATTGGGTACTTGAGACAGGGATGGTGCATTCCTTTCCTGTGTCTCTGGGACAATAGGGTTCCTAGACTGATCCTTTTTCTCTTTGCTTTCTATCAAGTGTTCTAGCCTCTCCATTAGTCCTTGAAAGTGTAATTCCGGTTTTGCCATGTTATTCCAATTAAGATATCTAGAGGCTTCGAACAAAGCTTGTGCTAACTCTACCATCTTCATGCAAAGTTTAGTTCTCTCAATTTCTAGATCAGCTCGAGGGTAGTTTTTACTCATTTCAGTTACATGAGGTCCCTCTTTTATTCTAGCCTGATATGCACGAAACATCATGTCTAGATCTTCTGGTATGGGTTCCGCCAAAACTGATCCTGATTTTTGAGCTGGAATTTCTTGGTTTAATTCTTGTGAAGTCAATTCTTGGATTTTGGCTCTCGACTCCTTCAAACTTCCTTCCAACTCGCTTATCTTTTTACTCCATTTTCTCTTTATCCTTTCTCTAGAATCTTTCCAAGATTTCGTCTTTTTACTACTAGATTCTGCAACTTCACTAGTTCCGGCTACTTTCTCTTGATTATGCTGTTGGTTTTGTAAGAGCTGCTCTGGTTATAGCTTGGATAGGCACGTATGTAGGGTTGGATCCATCTGCGTTGTTTACAATACATATCACGTTGATCGGTGTCACGTTTGAAGTGTTAACTGGGTTCTTAGGACAATCTTTGATTACGTGCTCTTTGCCACAATCGGCACAAAAGCCTTGTATGTTATAGTACTGTGATTGCCTTGCTATTGGGGGATGTGGACAATCCTTAATGAAGTGATCTCCTTGGCACCTAAAGCATGGTCCTCTAGGGCCCTGTGGTCTCTGTTGTCTCAGTTGGGGCCGTGGGTTTGGGTTTGCGTACATCACATTAGCATAGTCTGGCTCCCAACTAGGTTCCATTGGTGGACTATCATAATGATATGTCTCCACATGTTCTGGTGACTCCGTGTAATAAGCGGGTGGACTAGTTACATGAGTAGAGTCAAAACTGTTTGAGTTCGGGTCACTTTCTGTGATCAAAGGTGAAGAAGGCACTAAGGCCCTATTTAGGTTCTCTTCTGCAGCAGCGTATTTGACTGAGATGACATTCGCTGGTGGGGGTGGCTGCTGAGCTAAGACGGGTTGAGGTCTCTGTTGAGCCTGGTATGGGTAGTTTTGGGGAGGCCTATAGTAATAAGGCTGAGCATTGTATTGGCCTTGATACCTGCCTGGCTGCTGGTATGTTTGTGGGTAGTTCTGTCTCACGGTTTGTTTGTTGTATGGGCAGTCCTGAGCCGTATGATTCGTGTATCTTCTCTCAATTGTACAATATTGGCCACTAGGATTGGCTTGAGGTTGTGGTGCATTGGGGCACACATTTGCCAAATGATTTCCACCACAAGTGTAACAACGTACATTAGTTGGTAGCTTGGGCACCTGTTTACTAGAAACTCCTAGTTTTTGGGCCACTTTTTCTGCTAGGTCCTCTATCGAATTAGACAATTTTGTGGATGCTAGAGAAGAACAATCTGAGTCCTTATAGACCTTTGAGAGTTCTAATTCCTCTCCTAGGTTGTCCTCGATGTCTATACAGATTCTTACACACTCCTCTAGCGTTCTGGGTTCCTTTAGGTACACATAGGAGCGTAGTTTAGCGCTCAACAAGCCATCTAGGAACAGTGATACTTGTTTGGCTTGTGAGGGTAGCTCTTGCATTGGACATCGTTCGACATATTGTCTAAACCTACGTCCTGCCAGTCTTACTGTTTCTTGAGGGGTCTGTTTAAAGCTATGAATCAACGAAGACGTGTCATGTCTAATCCCACTTTTAGAGAATTCAGTGATGAATGACTCTAAAAAGTGATGGATGTCTCTAAATTGCCTTTGTTGCAATGGTTGGAACCAAGTTAAAGCTGTATTCTTTAACGTTAGTCCAAATGCGTTGTATTGCGTGAACATGTCTTCAACTTGTTCTGCTCTTAGTACTTGCTTGAATTCTGCGACGTGGTCATAGGGATCTCCTGTCCCATCAAAGTAATTCTTCATTGATTTTACTAACTGTGTGGGTCTCAATACTCTTGCGTGTTCGCGTGGTCTAGGTAGAGGAAAATCATCTCTACCACCTGGTATTCCATGATCTCTTTGTCTATCCGCTCTATTGGTGAAGCTTACTTCCGGTCTCTCTTTATTTCCTTCTCTTTGATTTCCATGGGCTGCTGATGTTCCTGCCCCTTGTTGACTTGTATTCATGTTCGTTCTAGATGGAGGGAATATCAATTCACCTCTCCATGTGTATGTGTTTTTAGCGCGGTCAGGCGCCACAAAGACTCTTTCTGAAGTCTCATCCAGGTATACAACCTTTCCAGGTGTATCTGGGTCCTTGAATTCATAAATTGTAATGATGCCTATCTCACCAGGGTGCTCCTTTCTGTACCTCCAAAAGGCTTCATCTGTCTCTTTATTTACAAACAACTCGGTGCTCCTGTTATCTTGAGGGATCCACTCTGGGATGAGTACTCTTGTTAATACGGATTTCCCTCTAGGTGTTCTAGGTTCTTCTAACGGTTCTTTTCCTTGAAATTTCACTTCCGTCTCTAATTGAATTGTGCCAAACTCATTAGTATCGTTTGGCTGCGTACTTAGGACGTACATGGTTCCTTCTTTGTCTATGTAAGCGTCTCTCTCAAATTTCACCACTGGTCTTTCCAATCCAATGGGTTGATCAGGGTTGTGCAGTTGCACCACTTGCCTTCGCAAACCATCCTCATAGATGTGAGCACCTAATCGGTTGGTTCGGAGAAACTCTAATTGCGTTCTATAGGGTCCTTCTGGTTTTTCTAAGTAGGCTACATTCGACCCTCCTTCTGGTCTGTCTGCGCTAAATGCCATTTCTGATTCGCTAGTCTCTGAGCTCTCGTAGGGGTAATTACTATTCAATTGCTGAGCCCACAATCGAGCAATAGTTCTTACACTAGCCTCTGATGATCTAAGGCTTCGTCGGTCCGACTTACCTATATGTTTGCCCGATCTAAGGTTCATTGATTTCCTTCCTTGCTCACTCAATTACACACTTAGATCGTCAATGGTTCTTTGTTATTACTTTCTTGATTATTTTTGATTTTCTTTGGATTCTTGTCTTAATATATGCGTCAGGAATTCGACTTTCTGTTATGATTTTGAGTTCTCGTTCCGTCAGACTTATGTTCTTTCCTTTAGGTTTTCGTCACACACCTTTATCTTTAGTCTTGAACTTGAAAGAATTAAGTATCTTGAACTTGAGGCGTTCCTATCGACTTAAATCCACAATGCTAACGTTTAGCCTAAGCTAAGAATTGACTGAGGGGGTTGAGTAATCTTCCAACCTCGAGTCGGCTTTTCTGGTTGCTCTGATGCCCTGTTGCCCAAGAAGCCGCGCTTCCCAAGCTCTGCTGTCTTCACTGCCTTGCTGGCTTGCCTTGGATTGCCCTTGCTAGACCTGGAAAAATCCAATTTTAGACCAATTCACAGTTGGATGATCAAGCACTTGAGCATACACACCTTTTTAGTCCCTTCCCTTTTGCCCAAAATTTCAATACTTGCCCCCTGGCTTCCTAGTCCCAAACTAGGTGAACCCCAAAATAGCTTATCTAAAAAATAGATGTATCCTTTATGAAAAAAACAGTTGAGGTCACGTAGTACTCGTCACGAGCTTTCTAACGAGCTATTAAGCTCAAAAAACGGACTTCGGATGAAAAAGTTATGAGCGTTCAGGCCCTGGGGGGTAAAAACTGACAATCAGGTTTTCCTTCAAATATGAGCTAAGGGTTCTCCTATGAGTCTAATGGTCCAAAAATTTCTCAAAAATACCCCCAAAATTGGTCAAAAAATGGAACCCTAAATTTGCGATGGGGGTGCACAATCGCGATGGTCTGGGACCGTCGCGATGGTCCAAGCGAACCGTCGCGATGGCGTGGAATTTGGACAATCGCGATGGTGCGAAAAGGTGAACCGTCGCGATGGCCCGAAGTGAACGATCGCGATGGCGTGAAAATGGATCGTCGCGATGGTCCAGTAGTGAGCGATCGCGATGGCGTGAGGTCGAACCGTCATGATGGCCCGATCAGGCGGACAATCACGATGGCGCGAGTCAACGGTCAAAGGTGGACAATCGCGATGGTCCGAAGTGAATTGTCGCGATAGTCACAAGTGCGATGGCGTGAGCCAATCGCGATGGTCCGATTTTGGGCTGTCGCGATGGTCCAAAAAATGAACCGTCGCGATGGTCTATCGTGACACGTGGCACTGTCGTGGCGATGGCATGAGCCAAACGCGATGGTCCGGGGTCAGCTGAACAATCGCGATGGTCCAAGTGGACCGTCGCGATGGCTCAAGTGAACCGTCGCGATGGTCCGAGACCGTCGCGATGGTCCGGCCGAGCCGTCGCGATGGCGTGAGCCTATCGCGATGGTGCGACACAATCGCGATGGTCCGAGCCAATCGCGATGGTCCACCAAAGTATGAATTTTTGAGATGCGCCTGTGGATTCGTAGATGCGCAAGGGTCGCCTACCTCGTGGTGTGGTCGCCTACCAAGAATTTCGAAGGTTGCAGACCATCGCGATGGTCCGCCACACTCGGCAGATCTTTGACAGAGAGTAAAATTTTACCTTTTCCAAGCTTCCCTGATGCACTGGAGCTCTGTACCTGCAAGAAAACTCAAGAAAACACATGCACACACAAGCACAAAAGTTCTCTCTCGCTCTCTCGCATGCACAAATGAGGGGAAATGAGGTGAATGGGTGGATATGGTGAATTTTCTGATTTTTTTGGAGATGAAGATGATGATGCGATGATGAAGATGGAGTATGGGGAAGGTGAAAAACACTAAAAACTAAGTAAAAACAACAACAAAAACTGAAATTTTTACCTTCCAACGCCACTTCTTGCTATACTCTTACCATCACACATTCGTCCTAGACTCGATCCCCGGCAACGGCGCCAAATTTGGTGTTGCTCTAGCACAATGGTGAGAACCACGTTAAGAAGCTTCACCTCCTTAATGTCAATCCGCGGAAGAGATAGGAGTGATATGAAGATCGTGAATGAGAGATGATGTGAGAGTGAAGGTGAGAAGCACAAAGATGCACACACACATACACACACACAATGAAGAGACAAGCAAGACACAATGGAAGGTGGGAAATTAGCTTTATTACTCAAAAACACTATTACAAGCTCAAACTAGCTCTAAGCTCACACTAGCCAACATGAACCAACCTCAAAAATGAGCTCTCTAGCTCTTTTTATAGTTTCTAGACTAGTTTTGACCGGTTTCACATCTAGTGACCGGCCTAGTTAAAAATAGGTCCTAGAGGCTATTTGGAAGGGTAAACGATGTCTAAAAATAACGAAAATTGGTACGCGCATTCTACCTAAGCTCCTCAAGCTCGAGGACTCCTCGGCTTGCACAAAATGGAGCTATGAATTAGAAAATGGGATTTTGTCTATATTACATATGTTACAAGAGTGATGAAAATCACTGTTGGATGTTTGAAGAGGTAATAAAAACATAGTTGTTTGAAAAAATGATCCGACTGGCTCCCTGCTCCGTCTTTACATGCTTCCACGTCGTCTGTCCCTCTGACTGTGCCTCTGACTGCTTCCAACAACGTGTTGCATACTTGAGGAAGCAACTTGAAGATGTATGTATGGCTGAAAATGAGTCAGTGGATGTGTATGTGACATGCATCAAGGACTCGAAACAGCAATTGGCAAACATAGATGAGATCATTCCGGATGCATCACTCATTTCTACATTGTTGAAAGGATTACCAGAATCTTTTCAAAGCTTTGCTACTACACTTCGTTTGGTTGCAAAAGGAAATCCTAATATGTATGCATTTGATGAGGTTGTGTCTCTTCTTTTGCAAGAAGAGCAATCTAGAGTGAATAGGAGTGGTTTGATTGAGGTAACGCAAGCACTTGCTATCTCACAAAAGGGGAAAAGCAAGTATGGTTCAGCTTTGGGTTGATCAAAACCAAAGCCTCAAGCTTCCTCTTCCACTCATTCCTCTAATGATGGTGATTTGCAAAAGAAGAAGAGATGCAAATATTGCCGGAAGGCTGGTCATACTATTGTGAGTGTAGAAAGCTTGCTAAACGCAATGAAAAGAAGAAGGAATCTGGCACGCCTATTGCTGAAAATTCAGCAAATGCAAAGAATGATGAAGCTAACATGGCTCAAGATTTTTGGGCATGTGTTGTTACATGTCATTATGATGCTTCTTTAGATTCTAAATGTATGGTTGTGAGTGAGGCTGATTTGGATTGATTCTTTGATAGTGGTGCTTCAAAGCACATAACATCATGCAAAAGATTTTTTGCCTCTTTGAAAGATGCACCTAAAGGAGGACATGTGGTGTGTGCAAACAATGCCTCTTATCCTATCATTGGAGTAGGAGAAATTGAGCTTACGGCTGCAAATGGAGGTTTGATTCTCTTGAAAAATTCATTGTATGTGCCCGGTATAAAGAAGAACTTAATTTCAGTTCCGTTGATTGCCAAAGCTGGACTTCATGTACACTTTGTTGATGATAATTGTATGGTTCATGATTTCAGCAATGGTGATGTTATCGTGATGTTTGGTACATTATGTAATGGTTTGTATCACATGGATACATACAAGAGGGCTTCTTCGAATGCCTTGGTTGCTCATACTTCTTCCATGGCTGAAATGGAGCTTTGGCATGCTCGTTTTGGTCACTTAAACTTCAATAGTTTGCTCTACTTGCAAAAGAAGGACATGGTTATTGGCTTGCCCACACTTGAGTCCATTGAAAAGCATGCATGTGAAGGTTGTATTCTTGGAAAAATGCATCGTTCTTCTTTTCCAAAAGATAGTCATACACACACTACAAGAAAATTGCAGCTTGTTCATAGTGATGTATGTGGTCCCGTCAAGACTCCATCTTTTGGGAAGCATGTATATTTTGTTACCTTCATTGATGATGCTACTCGCCATACATGGGTGTATCCTATGAAAGCAAAGAATGAGGTATTTTCTTGCTTCAAAGCATTTTTAGCTATGGCTGAGAATTTTTCTTCACAAAAGCTTTTGACTCTATGCACGGATCGTGGTGGCGAGTACATGTCATATGATTTTAATGCTTTTCTTCGTGAAAGAGGTATTTCACACCAATGTATGGTGCCATATACACCTCAACAAAATGGTGTTGTCGAGCGTAAAAATAGATTTCTACTTGAAATGGCACGATGTATGGTTAAAGGAAAGCATCTTCCTCATAAGTTTTGGATGGAAGCGGTCATGTGTGCAAATTATGTGCTGAATGCATGCCCTACAAAAGCATTGAGAGTCATCACTCCTTATGAGGCTTGGAATGGTCACAAGCCTATGGTTAGTCATATGCGTGTGTTTCGTTGTTTGGCATATGCTCTTGTGCCATCACAACAACGTCACAAACTTGATGACAAGGCAAAGAAATGTATATTTGTTGGTTATAGTGCTGAAAGTAAGGGATATCGGTTGTACCATCCATTCACGAACACAATTATTGTGAGTCGAGATGTGGTATTTGCTGAAAATTCTGTTTTCCCTCTACTTGAATGCAAAAAACTGCCAACAGTTAGCTCACAAGATGTGTTCGATACACTCATGCCTTTGTTCCAAAATGGTACGCTTGACTATGGCCATGTAGTCGAGCCAACAGAGGTTCAAAGGGCTGTAAAATTCCAGCCAAATAGTGCTGAAAAATGTAGAGAATTTCCATCCAAACATGGCTGAAAATTTTCAGCCAAAAATTATCAAAACTGTTGGAAATTTCCAGCCACATATGGTTGAACATCTGCATCAAAATATGGCTGAAAATGAGCATGAAATTCAGCCCACGCATGATATACATATTGAAGATGTATTACATAATGAACGCATTGTTGGAGAAACACTCACTAATTGGACATATATTTGAAGGTCAAATCTTAGGAAGAAAACACCATGCCTATGTGAAGGGACAAATTCACAAGTGTATCATATTTGTAAAGTTAGTTCACTTTAGTTCTAGAAGTTTTTTAAAATCACGAGAATACAAAAATCTATATAAGTTAGTTTGTATCAACTGACGCAGAGAGAGAGCGAGAGAGAAGAAGTAGAAGAAGGAGTTCATTTTATACGACTAAGTATAGTCGGGCTTCTCTGAGTGAGAAAGCATCTGTAAAACTTCTGAGTTTTCATAGCTATGAGAAAGAACTGAGTAAAGTTCTGTGTATGAGTCTCTCTCCATCATCTCCATAATTACCTACTGTGTGATGAGTTAAAAAGATCAAGTTTTCCAAGCAACTCGATGCCTGGCATCGAATCTCTGCTGATAACTCATATTTTTCATTTATATTTTTCATTCAGTACTGAAGTGTTTTGAAAACATGATGTTGTTGGAGCAACTCGATGCCTGGCATCGAATTCCAGTTGATAAGTCATATTCTAAGTGTGCATGAAATCACCTATAGTTTTGGTGTCCAAAAGATCAAGGTTTTATGCGGGAAGTCGATGCCCGGCATCGAATCCCTGCTGAAAAGTGGCCAAAAACATCCCAAGTCGATGTCCGGCATCGAATTCTCGTTGCAAGTCGATGCTAGGCATCGAATTCTAATTTTAAACAGGCGCTCTTACTATAACAGGAAAAATTTCCAATTTTGGAAGGTCATACAGGGTCATCTTGTGAGAGCCATAACTTGAGTTCTAGAGATCCGTTTGATGCATATGATAGCTTGTTGGAAAGCTCTACTCTTCTAGTTTTGGCCTGTAAAGTTTCATGGAGAAATAATACTTGAGCTAGGAGAAATTAGCAAAATACTGAAGGTATGTCATTTCGGTGACTAGGAATTTATGTAGAAGCAAAGTTCTCACTTTAGGCTATCATTTCTCAAAGTTTGGAGTGGCAATGAGTTAATGGTGACCATAGAGGTGTTCTAGTGTCACATTAATTCATTTCTTGTGGTGTTTCATACATCAACAAGTGGTATCAGAGCAGAAAGATTCTCGAGAGTAGAAGGCGGCAAAGGTACGAGAAGTTTTTGGAAAGTTTTCCATTAAAGTTTCAAAGGTGAAGCATTTGAAGACACAAGGCATCAAAAGATTACTTTAAAAGTATCCTCATATACAAAGAACTTCAAAAGGTATTATTCTTTATCCTTTAAGCTCACAGGTTGTAGCAGAAGGAAAGGAGTATGGCAGATCATATCTCCATTGACAAGCTGGACAGAGATAATTACCCCGCATGGGTAATGAGAATGGAAGCCTTACTTATGAGTAAGGATCTCATGATATATGTTACAGGTGAAGAAGAGAAGCCAGTATTTGAAGATGAAAGCCGACCAAAGAAAGAGCAACTTGATGCTTTAAAGCATTGGCAGAAGAAGGATGCAAGTGCAAAAGCATACATCTACAATACAATCTCTGATCATTTGCTACCACACATCAGAGGATTGGAATCATCTGAAGATATTTGGAATGCATTGGAGTATCATTTCCAAAGCACTACTAAAGCAAGGAAAGAAAGTCTATGGTCAGAGTTTACAACATTCAAGAAGAAGTCAAGTCAAAGTATTAGTGATTATGTTACTAAGATGAAGGATCTAGCAGATAGTCTTGGATCCATAGATGAAGATGTTGAAGATCACAGATTGATTGCTCAGCTACTTGCAGGTTTGAGAGGGGATGAAAGGTGGAAACCTTTTGTCTTATCAACAGAACTTTCATTAAATCATTATGTTCCAGATTTGAACCAGTTGCTTGGTTTGATGCTCACATATGAGCAAGACTTGAAGGGAGATGGAGATAAAGGACAAAGTTCTGCAATGTACATGAAGAACAAGAAGAAAGGAGATAAAGGTAAAGCAAAGGATGAAGAGGAGTCTAGTTCTCAAGCTTATTATGCAAGAGGTAAAGGTACTGGCAGAGGAAGAGCAAGAGGTTTTGGAAGAGGAAGAGGTAATCAAAATAACAACAAAAAGGCTTGCTGGATCTGTGGATTGAGTAATCATTTGGCTCATGACTGTTGGCACAACCAACAAGGATCAAACCAGAATCAAAACAACAATAGCAGAGGTCGAGGTGGAAGATATCAAAGTAATTTTCAAAGAGGTAGACAAAGTCAAAGAGGAGGCTATGGTAGAGGTGCAGGTAGAAGTTGGGGACAAAATCAATCCTACAACACCACCTACTACAATTATGCAAATGACACACAGAATGAAAGTCATACATCATTGATGATGAACTCAATCAACACATCAGATAAAGAAGATCTAAAGGTATTTTACATTGACTCTGGATGTTCTAATCATTTGTCAGGAAACATAGAATTGATGTCAGAATTGGAAAAAGGCATTTCTAGTCACATAGTTCAAACTGGTGATAATACAAGACATAGTGTACATTCAATTGGAAAAGTGAAATGCAAGAGTGGAGCAGATTTGCTAACCAATGTTTTGTATGTTCCCACAATACCTAAAAACTTGATTAGTGTGGGACAGATAGTTGAAAAAGGTTTTCAAGTCAGGTTTACAAATGAAGGAGTATTTGTGGAAGATCTAGAGAATGGATATAATCAGATTGTCTCTGGTAAGAAAGAAGGTAGACTCTTTACTTTAAGAGTGCAAGGCAACATTGGTCAAGCTTTGCTCACACATGGTGAAGGAGTGATTACAGAACTTGATCTCTGGCATAAGAGATTAGGTCACTTTAATGAAAGAGGAATTAAAGCTATGGTTGCTAATCAGTCTGTACTAGGATTACCAAATGTGCAAAGTCAACATATGGTTTATAAATGTGAAGCATGTCAAATGGGTAAAGCACACAGGTTACCATTTCAAAAGAAAGGATTCAAACATGATGGATTACTAGAGCTCATTCATACAGATGTATGGGGACCAACAAAAGAAGGATCTATCAGTGGTTCAAGGTACTATGTTCTTTTCATTGATGATGCTACAAGATGGATAACATTATATGTTTTGAAGGAAAGATCAGAAGTGTTTGGAGCTTTCAAGCATTTTCATGCATATGCAGAGAGAGTCACAGGTCAAAAGCTTAAGAGATTGAGGTCTGATGGAGGGGGAGAATATTTCTCCCAAGAGTTCAATGATTATCTTTGGAATGCAGGTATTAAGAGAGAAATAACTTGCAGGTATACACCACAACAAAATGGTGTAGCAGAAAGAAGGAACAGGACTTTGGTTGAGTTTGCTAGAGCTATGCTAAAGGAGAAGAACTGTCCAAATTATCTTTGGGCTGAGGCTGTAAATACAGCTACATATCTTGTGAATAGATTACCATGTCCAGCTCTAAATGGAATGACTCCATATGAAGCTTGGTGGGGTAAGAAACCAACACTAGATCATTGTAGAGTGTTTGGATCAATTGCATATGCTTATGTGCCATCACAACTTAGGCATAAACTTGAACCAAAGGCAGAAAAATATGTGTTCATTGGTTATGATGAAAAGCAGATGGGTTACAGGTTGTGGAATCCTTTAACCAAACAATTTCTTGTTTCTAGAGATGTTACATTTGATGAACAGAAAAGTTGGTATGCAGATCAAAGTCATACAGCTGAAGAATTTGAAGAAGAGGTAAGAAGATATGAGAAAGGAAAATCAATTGTGCAGGTAAATAGAGATGAAGACTATATGCAAGTAAGTACATCCAGAAGTGGATTAACAAGAAGGAATGAAGAAGCTCCTATATTTGATGAAGAAGTGTATCCAGACACATATGAAGAATGTGAACCAAGAAGGTCAAGCAGGACTAGAAGACAACCAGAAAGGTATTCTTATGATACTTCTTACATAACTCAGAAGAACTATGCATATATGGTCAAAGATGATGAAGAACCTCAGAACTATGATGAAGCTAAAGGTAAGAAGCAATGGGAAGAAGCAATGAAGGAAGAATTCAATGCACTGGAGGAGAACAAGACATGGGAACTTGTTCCTAAACCAAATGGTAAGAAAGTAATTGGAAATAAATGGGTTTATAAAGTGAAGAAGCTTGCAGATGGAAGTATAGCCAGATACAAAGCTAGACTGGTGGTGAAAGGCTATGCCCAAACCTATGGCATAGATTATGATAAGACATTCAGCCCGTAGCTAAGATGTCAACTATAAGGACAATTATTGCTATTGCAGCTTCAAAAGGATGGACCCTAAGTCAATTGGATATAAAAAATGCATTCTTGAATGGATACATATCAGATGAGGTATACATGGAACAACCTCAAGGGTTTATAGATTCCAGGTATCCAAATTTTGTTTGCAGGTTGAGAAGAGCATTGTATGGATTGAAGCAAGCTCCAAGAGCTTGGAACTATAGACTGGTGAAGTATCTCAATGATCTTGGATATCAAAGTTCAAAAGCAGACTCAAGTCTACTTATCAAAAGAACATAGGAAGGTACAATCTACATTTGTATTTATGTAGATGACATTATAATCACAGGTACTTCAGATGAAGGAGTCAAGGAGGTAAAGAGATTACTTGAAAAAGAATTCAAGATCAGTGATCTAGGAAAGTTGTCATACTTTCTTGGAATGGAAGTTACTTATACAGATCATGGCATATATGTATCACAAGAAAGGTATCTTCTGAATTTATTGAAGAAGTTTGATATGGAAAATTGCAGAGAAGCTTCAACTCCACTTGAAGTTAATCACAAGCTCAGTAAATATGATGGTGCAGACTACAAAGATATGAGGAAGTATCAATCTCTTGTGGGTAGTTTGATTTATGCTACACTAACAAGACCTGATCTTAGTTATGCAGTGGGAGTTTTGTCACAATTCATGCATTGTCCAAAGGACCCACATTGGATTGCAGGTCAAAGAGTTCTCAGATATATCAAAGGAACTATAAAGGAAGGATTATATTATCCTTTTACATCAGATTTGAAGTTGAGAGCCTATAGTGATTCAGATTGGGCAGGTAATCAAGATGACAGAAGATCAACTCATGGTTACATGATATATATTGGTGATAAGCTTGTAAGTTGGTGTTCAAAGAAACAACATACAGTAGCATTATCATCAACTGAAGCAGAGTACAAAGGACTTGTGGAAGCAGCTAAGGAAGTCATATGGATGCAGACATTGTTCAAGAGCTTAGGCATTGATCAAGGTACACCTACAATACATGGAGATAATATGAGTTCACTTTATCTTGCAGCAAATATAGTATTTCATGCAAGGACAAAGCACATAGAGATACAGTATCAATTTCTCAGAGAAAAGGTAATGGAGAAGGAGATTGAAGTGGAGTACATTTCTACTAAAGATCAGTTAGCAGACATAATGACAAAGAGCTTGGATGGTGTGAAGACCAGCAGATTCAAAAGCATGGCAGGAGTAAAAGAAAAGAAGATGATATGAAGAAACAGGGAATGTCAATTAGTGATTGAGGGGGAGCTGTTGGAGAAACACTCACTAATTGGACATATATTTGAAGGTCAAATCTTAGGAAGAAAACACCATGCCTATGTGAAGGGACAAATTCACAAGTGTATCATATTTGTAAAGTTAGTTCACTTTAGTTCTAGAAGTTTTTTAAAATCACGAGAATACGAAAATCTATATAAGTTAGTTTGTATCAACGGACGCAGAGAGAGAGCGAGAGAGAAGAAGTAGAAGAAGGAGTTCATTTTATACGACTGAGTATAGTCGGGCTTCTCTGAGTGAGAAAGCATCTGTAAAACTTCTGAGTTTTCATAGCTATGAGAAAGAACTGAGTAAAGTTCTGTGTATGAGTCTCTCTCCATCATCTCCATAATTACCTACTGTGTGATGAGTTAAAAAGATCAAGTTTTCCAAGCAACTCAATGCCTGGCATCGAATCTCTGCTGATAAGTCATATTTTTCATTTATATTTTTCATTCAGTACTGAAGTGTTTTGAAAACATGATGTTGTTGGAGCAACTCGATGCCTGGCATCGAATTCCAGTTGATAAGTCATATTCTAAGTGTGCATGAAATCACCTATAGTTTTGGTGTCCAAAAGATCAAGGTTTTATGCGGGAAGTCGATGCCCGGCATCGAATCCCTGCTGAAAAGTGGCCAAAAATATCCCAAGTCGATGCCCGGCATCGAATTCTCGTTGCAAGTCGATGCTAGGCATCGAATTCTAATTTTAAACAGGCGCTCTTACTATAACAGGAAAAATTTCCAATTTTGGAAGGTCATACAGGGTCATCTTGTGAGAGCCATAACTTGAGTTCTAGAGATCCGTTTGATGCATATGTAGCTTGTTGGAAATCTCTACTCTTCTAGTTTCGGCCTGTAAAGTTTCATGGAGAAATAATACTTGAGCTAGGAGAAATTAGCAAAATACTGAAGGTATGTCATTTCGGTGACTAGGAATTTCTGTAGAAGCAAAGTTCTCACTTTAGGCTATCATTTCTCAAAGTTTGGAGTGGCAATGAGTTAATGGTGACCATAGAGGTGTTCTAGTGTTACATTAATTCATTTCTTGTGGTGTTTCATACATCAACACGCATGTCTATCAAGAGTGCACAATCTATGCCAAAGTGGCTGAAACAAACTTTGCAAGACAGCAAATTGAGTGCACCTTTACTTGGTAGAACAAGATCAAGCTCTCACCATGCATCAAGTAATTTTGTGGATTATTCTCTTATTGCTACAGCATGTAATGAAGAGCCACTTTCTTTTGAACATGCATGTGACGATCCACAATGGATTAGTGCTATGCAATCAGAAATGGATTCCATACATAGGAATGGTACTTGGGAGTTATGTGAATTGCCAAAAGGAAAGAATGCCATTGGTACAAAGTGGGTTTACAAGAATAAGAGAAAATCTGATGGTGCCAGTGATCGCTACAAAGCTAGATTGGTTGCCAAAGGATATGTGCAAACAATATGGCATTGACTATGAGGAAACTTTTGCACCTACTTCACATGACTACCATTCGTACAGTGGTTGCATTGGCTGCCCATCGAGGTTGGAAAGTGCATCAATTGGACATAAAAACAGCCTTCTTAAATGGTGATTTGCAAGAAGAGGTCTATGTGAAGCAACCTCTTGGATTTGCTATGAAAGGGAAAGAGCATGTGGTTTGTCGCTTGCATAAAGCTTTGTATGGTCTCAAGCAAGCTCCACGTGCATGGTATGATAAAATACATAAGCACTTGATTGCTCTTGGCTTCACATGTAGTCCGATTGAAAGCACACTCTATGTACGCAAAAATGGGGCTGATCGTATAGTGCTTGTTCTTTATGTTGATGACATACTCTTGACTGGGTCATGTGATGCAAAACTTGACATTCTTATGGCTAATTTGCAGCATACTCTTGATGTCACTTATCTTGGTCTTTTGAGCTACTATCTTGGCATCCAATTTGTATACGTTGAGGGGGGAATTGTTATGCATCAAGCAAAGTATGTTGAAAAACTACTTCAGCGTTTTGACTTTGAGGATTGTAACCCAGTTTCCACACCAGTTGAGACAGGATTCAGGTTCTCAGTTCAGGATTCCAGTGATGCATTTGACACTTCTCTTTATCAGCAAGATGTGGGATGTCTTATATATGCATGCAAAACAAGGCCGGATATACAGTATGCAGTTTCCCAGTTGAGTCGATTCATGCATAGCCCTGGCACTAAGCATTGGCAAGCGGTGAAACGTGTGTTTAGATATCTTCGAGGCACTTTGACCTTAGGTCTCTTTTATGGCAGAGATGTTCAGCCATGCTTGCATGCTTTTACAGATAGTGATTGGGCTGGCTGTTATGATACTCGCGTGTCCACTAGTGGTAATTGCTTTTTCCTTGGAGACTCATGCATATCTTGGTTCAGTAAGAAGCAACCTACAGTGGCGACATTGAGTTGTGAAGCTGAGTACAAGGCAGTTTTCACAGCTACGTGGAGTGTATATGGCTGAGATGCCTATTGATGGATCTTTGCATGGAGATTGATGCTGCTACGCATATTCTCACAGATAGTCAGAGTGCTTTGGCTATTGCAAGAAACCCAGTGTTTCATGCACAGACCAAACATATTGAGGTGCATTATCACTACGTGAGAGAGCACCTTCATGCAGGAGATATTGATTTGGTATATGTGCCTACACAAGATAATGTGGCAGATATATTCACCAAAGCTCTTCCACGGGAAAAGTTTGAAGCTTTTCGCAAAGCTTTAGGCTTGTTACCTTGTGGGGGCCGATCTGTCACTCCCTATATGTGTTCACATCATTCGCTCCAGGGAGTTTTGTTACATTTATGTGTTCCTCGAGTAGCTTTGATGTGAACCTTTTCCCTATACATGGGTACTTTTTACTCTAGTGCTGGCTAGAGGTTTTTTCCCCATGTTACCACATACTTGATACTCTCATATGTGGTGGTACTTTGTACTTAGGGATATTATTCATCTCTTACTTCAGTTCAGTTCATCGTCAATACACAGAGCTATTCCAGCCATCGTCTTCTCTGTGTTTCTTGCTGCGTTTGTGCTCCTTGTCTGTGCTTCTCGTGTGTCTCTCGCACTTCTACACACACCCAACATCCTCTGATCCTGTTATGGGAGTTGGTAAGATCATTTTGACTATTGTTGATGTTAGTTCTTTCACTTTGTCAGATGCTTTGTTTGTGCCAGGGATCAAGAAAAATTTGTTATCATTTTTTCCATTAGCCAAGATTGGCTTGGTTGTGAAATTCATTGATGACAAATGTACATTTCATGATCTTTCAAATGGCGATGTGATTATTGCTTCTGGCATTCTATGTCGTGGGCTGTATAAGCTCATAGACTATGAAAGATATGTGAATGATTTGGCATGTGGAGTACATGATTCTCAAGCTATGTTAGATGCAAAGCTTTGGCATGCACGCTTTGGTCATCTGAATTTTGCTAGTTTGCGAAAAATCTGAAATGGTGTCCTCTTTGCCCAAACTTGAGGCACCGAGAAAACATGTTTATGAAGGCTGTATTTTGGGCAAAACGCAGCGTTCCTCCTTTCCAAAAGATGGTTCAGTTCGGGCTACTCAAAAATTGCAGCTTCTACATAGAGATGTCTATGGTCCTATGCAGACATCTTCTTTCGGAAATTGTCTTTACTTCATGACTTTCATCGATGATTTATCTATGCATGCATGGGTATATCCATTGAAGGCAAAGTCCGAAGTGTTCATGTGCTTCAAACAGTTTTTGGTTTTGGCTGAAAATCTATCAGCATGTAAAATGGCACCCTCCGTTCTAATCGAGGGGGGGAATATATGTCTTCAGATTTTAATGCATTTCTGGCTGAACCTGGGATAAAACACCAGTGTATAGTGCCATATACACCAAAACAGAATGGAGTTGCTGAACAAAAGAATAGGTCACTCATGGAGATGGCGAGGTGTATGGTCAAGAGTCAGGCTTTACCACATAGTTTCTGGCTTGAGGCTGTCATGTGTGCACCATATGTACTTAACAGGTGTCACAGTAAAGCGTTGCAATCTATCACTCCGTATGAGGCTTGGCATGATCGCAAGCCATGTGTTGCACATTTGCGTGTTTTTGGTTGTTTGGCATATGCATTAGTGCCTGAACAACATCGCAAAAAATTGGATGATAAATCAGTAAAATGTATTTTTGTTGGGTACAGTTCTGAAAGTAAAGGCTATCGTCTGTATCATCCACAGACTAAATGCATTCTCGTTAGTTGTGATGTTGTTTTTGTGGAAGATGCTATTCAACCATTGCTTTCATGTACTAAGGAGACATTTGTTAGCTCCAAAGTCATGTATGATACTTTGCTACCTCTTTTTATAGATGGACAGTCTAGTGTTGGTCCTAATAAAGCAACTTCTCATCCTTTGCATGTTTCATGTGATGATGCAGATCATTCCATTTCTGATGCCGATTTACATGATGCACTGGTTGATGAGAGAGCTGACACTGAGGAGGCAGAAACTATGCTAAAATGGTTGGTGCAAACTTTGCGTGACAGCAAATTAGATGCACTTTGTCATATCTAGTCGATCAGGCTCTCATAGTGCCTCTTTTGCATCAGACTGCTATGATATGGCTGCATCTAGTCTCTGTGATGAGAATGAACCTGTTTCGTTTGATGAAGCATAAAATTCAGAAAATTGGATGGTTGTTATGCAATTTGAATATGATGCTATAATGAAGAATGGTACTTGGTCTTTGTGTGACTTGCCTTCTGGCAAGAAGGCCATTGGCACTAAGTGGGTTTACAAGCTGAAGCGTAAGCCTGATGGAACAGTTGACAGGTATAAGGCTAGGCTTGTTGCAAAGGGTTATGCACAGGAAAGAGACATTGATTTTGATGAGACCTTTGCACCTACATGTCGTATGACTACTGTTCGAAGCATTTGTGCACTTGCAACCCATCATGGTTGGAATGTACATCAGTTGGACATTAAAACTACATTTCTGAATGGTGACTTGCATGAAGAAGTGTATGTTTTTTAGCCCCGTGGCTTTGTGCAGAAAGGGCATGAAAACCAGGTGTGCAAGTTAAAGAAGGCATTATATGGTTTAAAGCAAGCACCACGTGCTTGGTATGAGAAGATACATGCCTATCTGATTGCACATGGTTTTGAGAATAGTCCAACTAAAAGCACCTTATATGTTAAGCGTGCTAATGATGTGCTTTTGATCATTGTTGTCTATGTTCATGACATGCTGCTCACTGGTCCTATTGAGAAGCATATTGCTGATTTTAAGGCGGATTTGCATGCCTCATTTGAGATGTCTGATTTGGGGCATTTGCATCACTATTTGGGCATTCAGTTTATGCAAGTTGATGGTGGAATGGCTTTTTGTCAAACGCAATATATTGACACATTATTGTAGTGTTTCGGCCTTGAAGTTTGTAAGGCCATTGCTACTCGTATGGAGACAGGTTTACGATTGAGTCTTCATGATGCTGGAGATGCATTTGATGATGTCCTCCATCAACAGGCTGTTGAATACTTGATTTACTTATGCATTACTCGACCAGATATTTGTCTCACATATGAGCAGGTTTATGCATTGCCCAGGCGTCAAGCATTGGTAGGCGGTCAAGCACATCTTTCACTATTTGAGTGGTACTCGGCTACTTCGATTGTTTTATCCCAAGGGGGGATCACTACCGCCACATTTGCATGCTTTTTCTTACTCAGACTGGGTTGGTTGATATGACACTCGTGTGTCCACTAGTGGCTTTTGCTTCATGCTTGATAGCTCATGTATATCTTGGTTGAGCAAGAAGCAGCCTATTGTGGCCACTTCCAGTTGTGAGGTTGAGTATAGGGCAGCTTTCACAGCTATTGTTGAGTGTGTGTGGCTCAGATGCCTTATGGCTGATTTGGGTTTTGGTCAGTCTTCTGCCACCACGATGTTCGCTGACAGTCAGAGCGCATTAGGAGTTGTGAGGAACCCTGTGTTCCATGATCGCATTAAGCACATTGAGGTGCATTATCATTATGTCAGGGAGAGGTTCTCTGCTGGGGAGATCAGTTTGGCATATGTGCCCACGTAGGAGAACATTGCAGACCTTTTCACGAAGGCTCTGCATAGGGAGAAGTTTGAAGCTTTCCGCAAAGTTTTGGCCTTACTTCCTTTTGTAGAGTGATTTCCACATAGCTTGGCACTTCCTTATACATGAGTGCAAGCTACTTGTTCACTGCATCACTCTGAGGGGGGGATTTGTTGATATATTTAGGTAGTGATGTGTGCTAACACTCTAGGACCCTCGGGGTACTTTTTTCCCTCTTTCGGAGGTTTTTTTCCCCCGGCTTGTATATATGAATATTGCCCTAATGGGCTACTTATCTTTGTACATTCTTTAGTAATACATTCAGTATTGTGTGTTGTGCTCCAAGCTTCTTCTTCTTCCTTGTGTTGTTCGCGTGCTTCTGACATCTAATGCCAACAGAGTTCTCTAAATATCTTACTTCTATAATATAATAAGAAGGAATAGTATACTAATAAATGTAAAATTTCTCTCAGTAAACATAAGTTGTGTGCTGCCAAAGCATATGAAATCAACAAACATACCAAATATGGATGTTGTGGGTTCTATTTCAACTTAACTATCGTTAACTTGATTACACTAGGCTATGTCAAGTTTGATTTATCTTTGATTTATGTTCAGTTCATCTATCTTTAATTTTTCATTCTATTATTGAAAAGAAAACATGAATCATTACAAGATCACGTGAACTGAATCAATTGGAGATATGAATGGTTGCAAGGGGGAAAGAGGAAAAAAGCATTGGTTGTATAATAAATGGGGAGAGGCAACAAAAGAGCCTGTGTAAAGGCGTAAGAAGAAGCCAATGATGCACACGGAAGTCAGATTCAATCTATGAATGGAAAGTGTGCCAAAGCTATGTCTTGTGTATTAAGTATTCACTTTAACAATGTAATTTGGTGATAATATCAATGTAACTCTTGTTTGCCTACATTTATCTATTGTTTTTTTCGAGGAACATGCTTCCTTGTGCTTTGATGTTTGCATTCTATCTTCAACTTAGTTTCATGCAATTAAAGTTTTGGAGGAACGTGCAAGTTTTGTACGAGATTTATTTGGGGAGTTTTTAATCCTAGTTTGGGAAATTGCCCCACAAGAAGCACGTGGTCAAACTCAAATTAAAATGTTACGACTCCTTACATTCAAAACTAAAAAAAACTTAATGCACACTACCCAAGTCCTAAGGTCAATAATGCAATCACAACTCGAAAGAAAAATTCATGTTATCATCCATGCAAAAATAACAAATGTGATCCAAATAGCATATTGCACCAATTGCAAAACCTATCAACATAAACTTGATTTACTCTAATGCAAGTCCCATCAAATTCAAAAAAGAAAACAACTTGAACGAAGGGGGCGACTATGAAAATGTTATGTGATATCAAAAAATTTTACACTGTGGCTCATTGAAAGATCTAGAAGATCATAAAGCCAATAATCCTCACTAACGATTTCCATTGGGAGTTGTCTAGATCTCTACAAGATAACAAAGAACTCTAGAAGGATCCCTCTTTTGAGGCATCAAAAGTTCTTATTTTTCATGAAAGAAAAATGAAATTGGAAATGATCGCCCCAAAATCTAAAGATAAGAGATATACATGCTTCTTTTCTGTTTTCTCTGTTGTTGGTGTCATGTGTCAAAAATCAACTTCAAAAAATTAGCATATAGATTAGGATTTGCATAATCAAAGGCATTCCTATTATTGTTCACCAATGAGGCCATATTGAATGCCTTTGTGGGATGAACCAAAAGAGCGAGGAGATGGCAAAAGAGAGAGTAGAGATGTGCACACTATCATGGGAACCTCAAACTCCACATAATGATCATTTGAGAAAATGCTCTATAAAAGATATATGCATAACAAAATCGAGTAGAATTACATGATCTTTGTATCTCAAAAAATCTCCCACTCAAGGATTGATGGGACCATAACTGGAAACATATATAAAGAATGATGTATGACTACAAAAATGTACAGAGCGAGTCTAGATCTCATCCCGTACCAATCAGCCTACGACTGCCTCAAACAAGGTGTATCCATGCATCTCAAACTATTCTTGACTCGTATCAAAAAGAGTCGAGCTCACATATGATTAATGCAAGAACTTAGAAAGTTCTTGCAAAGTTCCCAATCCCACTATGTCATTGATAACTTCAAATATAAATGCTCAA